>JASANF010006747.1:0-40649 GCA_030248245.1 Trissonchulus sp. WLG1_4
CTTTTAATAATAATTCCAACTAAACCGCTGCGCAACCAGACAAAGTTTGGTTTGGTTAATAATAAATATTTGCATTTATAATTTCTTCAGCTTGACCATGTAATCTATGTATGTAACAGCAGTTACATATCATGTTCGACTTTTAGGACACCAATTCCAGGGCTCGTTGGTCGAGTGCAATGGTTCTCGCTTGGCATGCGAGAGGTGCCTGTTAAGTCCAGGACGAGCCTTATTTTTTCTGAAACCGTTTTTAAATCATGCATACCTATACTTCAAATTTTGCACTACAATTTATCAGCAGTAACGACTAGGGCTGGGCACAATTACAAAATCACTATCCGTGTACACGGTTAGTTTCGAAGGCTAGTAACCGCGTGTACACGCAAATTAACGGTTACTGCAATTATCCGCGTGTACACGCTAATTATCCGTGTAACTGTGTAACCGTTTACACGCTAAGTATCCGTGTAGCCGTTTACACGGATACTAACCGTGTAAACGGTTACACGGAAACGTTCCGCGGCTCGTAAACCGAAACGCGGCACCGTAACGGACCCGCGGCTCCGTAACGGCGCGGCCCGACTTCAAGAAGCAGAGGGGGGAAGAATGACCAAGGGAAGATACGAACCACCAATCTCTAGATCTGCAGACCAGCAAGCTACCATATGAGCTACTGGGACAATGCTGAGCTGTCAGTATAAATGCCTTTATATATCTTGAAGAATATAGCTTGCACACACATGCGTATATGAAGTAACACACAGGCAAATCGCTTGCGCACGATTGTAGACTAATGTGCATAAATTCAGCAGCCAAGCGAACATTTTTCTTAACGGGTACACGAAGTCGGAAAGCGGATACTGTAACCGGTTACACCATCCGTTTAGAGTAACCGTTTACACTCTCCGTTTAGAGTAACCGGTTACACTATCCGTTTAGAGTAAACGGTTACAGAATCCGCGGTTACTGTGTCTTAACGTGTACACGCTGTAACCGCTAAGTAACCGCAGATAGTGACCCCTAACCGTGTACACGCTAATCTTAGCGTGTACACGGTTACACGCGTGTACACGGTTCGTACCGTGTAACCGTGCCCAGCCCTAGTAACGACAGCTGAGTAAGGTATTATGACTGTCCTAGTGTCATTAAATATAAAAGAACATGTTGCAGCTTAAAAAGTTCATTTTGCAAGAAATAGCTGCGTTTTATATTTCCTGTGGAATATAGACACTCTTCACCTCATATAGAACCACTCCTCACTCCGCAGAAGAGCTTGTTTCATTTACAAAAACTAGCCACGACACGGTTGTATGTTTTCATATTTGGCGACTTTCACGATGCAGCGACACTTGTGCAGCGCTATTGAGTTTGTAAAATGACAGAAAGGCTATCAGTAACTTTGTCTGCCTACATTTTTGGCTTACACAACCTTAGTCCGATGACGTGGCCTGTGAATATGCTTGTATTCACATAACTATTTGAATTAGTTTTACATTTTTGATCTTGGGGTTTAACCTGGGAAATTAATCATTCTTAGAATCAGTGACGCAAAAATTATTATTTCTACTATGTGTGGTCTGGCTCACAATCCAGACAGTGAGACGCATAACACGGAAACTGAGCATTAAATCCACAGGTCCCGTTCGTCGTTTTTGTGGTTTAACATGTGTTTCAGGTACTTTTATGAGTTCCCTCAATTCAGCTTTCAACAGCAATTATTTTGTGTCATTGGCAGTGTTGGACTTCAGGTCTTAATATTTTCTTGCATTTGGACGCTTGTGGTCATGTGCATTAATATTCAGGCCTTGTTTTTTGAAGTTGAGGTAAAATGATGATACCGATAACTGATAATTAATAGGATATAAACACTATCCTAAGCAAAATGATAAATATAATAATTTAGATTTGAATATACCAAACGAAAGCTTATACTAACCTTATCAGTACGAGCATAATACCTAAAGCTTCATTCATTGTGTTAAAATAAAAGTAAAATTTGGAATCATTCCATAGTGTTAATTAATACTGACAAAATAACTTAAACCAATTTTAACTTAATACCATTGTCGTCGTAACCCCCGTGGTGTAGTGGTTAGCACTGAGGTCTTTCAACCCTCTGATTGCTGGTTCGATTCCATCCGGGGGTATTTTTGCTTTTCTGAACGGAATTTTTCTGAACACAATGAAAGCAATTGTATTTCAATGTAATCATATGTACTTACGTATAGATATCCAGAATATCTTTTTTACTTACTTGGTTGGTTTTACTTACTCGAACTTAGTTTTTTTGATAACCCGCGTACTTGCTTCCCCTACATCCTTAACATACCCGACGCACTAAACTTGTAAGACTAATAACAATTGTTTTATACTAATAATAGACAAATTACATATTGATTAAATTTAAATTTGACACATGGCACTGTCAACAAACGAAGTGGGTATTTTTACTGAGAAAAAATGGCATCAAGAACAGAATGACCCAGGAGTTCGAACCATTCGATTCTCTAAATCTGCAGATCAGCGCTTTACGGTTGACCTACTGAGTGATGGGTTGATGTTGAGTTATCGTCAATTTTTTTTAAGTATTCTAAGTAGCCTATCTTACGTCACAGCAGAAATAGAAAGCTGTGTTTGCATTACTGCGTCGTCAGCAACTGCTAATAATAATTATTATTATTTCAGCACAATGTACGTAAAATTGCTGCGGCAGATGTTAAAAACTTGAGCGACGAATTGTGTGTAAAAACGATGGAAATGTTTGAAGCTTCGGAAGACGCCATTGCAGTGGTTGATCAGCTTTGTCGTAGCGTTACCGTGTGCATATTTTTGCACTTAGTTTCAGTTACTGCAGAATTTGATTTTATTTTTGATGAAACAATTACGACTCCTTATGTAAGTTTATGCAAATGTTGAAAATATAATACCGAAGTTTTCAGAGGAAGCTATTCAACAAGTTTCGATACGAGCAAGTATTTATAGAGTTCAAAGCAAAGGTTTGGTATCGTAACAAACTTGTAGATCTATTAAAAACGGTTCAAGGCAGCAGTTACATTTTAAAAGCTGTTGCATCTTCTAAAAAACAAATTTCTAACAGAAAAGTTTGGCACAGTCGTGGAACATGTTGTTAGCAATATTCGAACACACCAGTTAAATTTTATAGTTAATTCACACCTCAATTTCTTAATTTGTAAATATTCAGTTTTGTGTGTTAATAAACATTGACATTTTCTCTTATATACTCAAATGTACACTGATATGCCGAATTATTAGATTTATTATTTTGTTTAAGATAGTGTAATATCCTATTAGCTAGTCTAGTACGTCCAGTTCTGACTTTTTGGTCATTCCTTGCGGTTACGTAGTCAGGTTTAGCGCGATAGCGCCAAACCTACAGAATAAAACGTTTAAAGTTTGCAAAAAAAATTTTACAATTGGTGGAAAATTTTAAAATGTATGCTCAACTTGGGCGCTATAAGGTGGCGCTCCGAGAACTTGCACGTACTTAGAAAATTTTATTTTTTTATTTTCATGGTTATATTGAACTGTGTCGGTTCCCAAAATAACAGTCCCGGTGCGCAAACTTTTTAATTATGGTTCAACTTTGGTCTGGGGCCCGGTTTCCGAACACTGGAGTAGTATAGTTTGCAGTTTTGCACTATAGTATATACGCGACTAAAATTATTTTGTTTACAACTCAGCAACCAGTGTTTTTTCAAAATTTACTTATATTTGTTTGAATTTTGTCAGTTTCTTAGTTGTTTGACATTAAAGATTGTTAGTTTGTCATTGGGGTTTTGGAGCAACTCAGCAGTAATTGTGTGCAGAACTTAGAATTTAAAAATCATTCATTAACAAATGATGGCCTCGTTTAAAATTTCTTCTGGAATATATATTGACACTCAGACTTCACAATTTGACCACTTCTTAGGGCCTATTCCTTTACCGGATTAAACGGACTGGACTTATTTTAGTCCGAGGTTTTGGAATGGCAAGTCGGACTAAACGGACTAAACGGTTTAAAATAAGTCAGCGGCTTAATTTTAGTCCGAACCCATTCCTAAACTACCACCGGATTAAACTTTTTAGTCCGATCCCATTCCTAAACTACCACCGGATTAAACTCTCAGCTGGACTAAAATTAGTCCGATTAAAAAATTTCCGTTCCTAAACCGGATTTAAATAAGTCCCTTTAGTCCACTCGCTGCATTTTACATGGAGTTTTAGTCCGCGTTCTGTTACGCGGATTAAACGGACTTAACTTCCCGGTACCCTCAATTATTCGCTTGCTACTTATGATTATCTTAACCGATTTGGACGATCTATATATCAAATTGTAGCTGAATAATTGGGCTATTTTATGGTGTATTTCAATTATCCGTTTTAAAAACGTATTCCAAAAAATCTTCGTCAAAATTGCTTTTTTTGGTCAATTTTTAACAAATTCTTATCAAAAATCTAAAAATTTTTAAACAAAGGCTTTCTAAAAAGCTTTTGGATATTATGTAGGATTTTAAACAAAAATTTCAAAAAAATTATTTAATTTTAAGTATGTCGGATTCGAAATCCAACCAGGCGCGGTGAAGGCGAACGCTTTAACCACTCGGCTACGCCCGCCTGAACGGTAACGTGCTAAATAGTCTTTATATATAATGGATATTAAAAACTAATATGTCATCATTTGCAGCTATTTTTTTTTGCATTATGTGCCGCTGCAAGTAAATTTTTTATATTGCGAAAACGCTGTATTCAAACAGCGAGTTAATGGTCAACTTCAACTGCTCAGCCAATCAGAGACAAAAGTTTGTAGGCGGAGACTAAACTGATTGGCTGGTGCGAAAACACATTATAGTGCACCAGAAATCCAAATTTATCTGTGTCGGGATTCGGGAAGTTTAAGTTTAGGAATGACACCGGACTAAATTAAGTCCGACTAAATTTAGTCCGATTATAAATTTGATCCATTCCAAAACTGCCGGGTTAAACAGTTTAGCGCGAAAAATTAAGTCCAGCTTGATCGGACTAAACAGACTTAAAAATCAGCGCGCTAGCTGTTAAGTCCGTTTAATCCGGAGGTTTTGGAATGGCTTTTTTCAGCATAATTTTTAAACCGTTTAGTCCGATTATAATTAACCCTTTAATCCGGTAAAGGAATAGGCCCTTAGTTTCTTACTCAGCAGAAGAGCTTGTTTCGACTAGCGGCTCTTAAAAATTCAATTGCATGTACGTGTAGGTACTTAGTGCACGCGTGCAATAAAATGTTTTTTGCGGTTGCAAAGCGTCCATTTACCGAAATTTTTGACTGACGAAGTTGATTTTTACATGATAAGCAAAGCTGGAGAACTTTTATTTTTGACCTGAGTAGCCCCCTTAAGCTTTTTAAAGTGAAATAGAAAGCTAACATCTGTTTTTTTAATAATTGGTAAAAAACTAGCACTAGGCTTTTACTTTTTATATTACTATTTTTGAGCCCAAACTGATATGGTAAGACTAAGTAAGTTGTAAATTTGCAGAGTTGTATTCTTACTATTATATGAGTTTTTACACTTGTTAATACTTTCGAAATTAAATTTAAATACATCACACACGCCGACAGTGTAGTCAGTCAACCAGCCCCAAACAATACTTCAACGGCATCAGTAATTAGGGTCAATAAATCAGTCTTGTATCAAATTGTCTTGTAGGAAATTTTCAAGATCTAGTAGGATGCCATTAAATTATTTCCGTCTAAAAAATGTAACAAAGGTCCGCATTTGAATTATGTGTTGCAAATTAACACTAAAATTAAATAAAAGTCAAATATTTAAGTTGTCCCCCCGCTGGAATTGAACCAGCATTCAATTAATTACAACTCCGGTGCAGGAAACTGGTAGACCACTAAACCACAGGGGCCACGAAAACATTGTTAAAACGCGTTAAATAAATTTTTATTGTTGTTGGTCGTTTTCTGGTCTCATCTTCGTCTTGATATCTCCATTTTATTCGAGACTTGGCCTGACCTGGAAACGTTGTTTGAGGCAGAACTTTAATCTGTTGAAAACGTCCAAAGTATATTGTGTGAATGTTTTTGCAGATGGTATCAATAGCTTTGTCGGGCATAATCGCTTCTTCGATGGTTATTGCGGCAATATTATTGGGATGGAACCAATACAACATCAAATTCTACAGTTGTCAAGCGCATGGACGTTATCTTATTCTTAATGGTTCCAATAAGAGAGCAGTTTTACAGAATTCTACGAACGAAATACTAGAACTAATAAAAACAGCGGTTTATAAATATGGATTTTGTTTGACGGTCGGTGGTGGAGTGCTCAATATTAGTTTAAAATCAATAGCAGCGCTGTCAATCATTGCTCGGGCTGTCAAAGAAATTATACAAGCCCTGATAAGACCAGTGGCTGAACAGGAGGGCCAACTTGGAGAAATTCTGAACACAACTGTCAGTGACAATGTAGTCGATTAACTGAATTAATCGATTGTCTTTTAATTGGACTTTTCATTTTTCTTTTAATTGGTTGGAATTATTTTTGTGCTGCCATTGCAAAATTTTGGATTAAATTGATTGATCATTTAGAGCGGTGAATTAGACAAAAATAGATTAACAATCAGGCCCCAAAAAGGGGCAAGGTTCCTTCGCCGAGTAAAAAATCTGCATTTTTTACCCAAAATATTTCAGCGTCACCTTTGCTTTATGTATTTCCATGTGTAGAAACTAGAAAGCACTAATACCTGTGTAAATTTACTTGATTTAGTTTCAGTGCTTAATAGGTGTTGTTCAACAAATTGGTCGAAAACACATTCCGTAATGCCAAAAATTGCTTATTGCCTATTTTGACACGGAAATGTCCTGTTAAAACAGTTTTTGCAGACAAAAGTTGCGTAATTTTTTTGCAAAAAAACAACATTTGGGGGTCAAACACGTGACGTAGCTTGTAACACCCGGAAAAAACTTAGTAATAATAAACAAAAAAATAGATAATACAGAATGCCGTAGCATCTTAAAAACACACAACACAAACACTTTGCTGCGCTATATATGTAATTGAAGTAGTATTGCTATTTTGTAACCATTAGGTTTATGACTGCAGATGAACACGAGGGGCGTGGGATATGCAAAGCCCCCCTCCCAGATTTGACCCATCGAGACAAGCCCCCCTCTTTTCTGCTGAAAAAAGGAGCCCGAAACTTACAAATACAACATCACAATACAGAAACCTACAAATACAACAATACAATACAATACCTACAAACAGCCCAGATCGCTGCAAAATGCTTCAATAATAGGCAAAAAGCGAAGCAATTACTAAATATATTCGAACCATGCAAAAATCACCACTTTTTAGGCAAAAATTGGAATTTTTGCGTTTTGGTTTGGTTCTGGTTCCGGTTCCGGTTCTAATTGGTTTCAGTGGAACCGATCCGAACACTAATCCAAAAATAGTTACTGCTAGTGTTAGCCCTAACCTAACTTCACGTTCATACAGCAAGCTTTAGACTCTTTAGAGCCATTAGTTCCGTTTTAACTTATCAAGATCAATGTTTACACTGTGCGTTCATGTTTAAAAAACTACTGTTTTTCTATACCTATTTTCGGTTTTTACTTCAAATGCTGCTAAGAGTGTGTGCCGCCATAAAACTGTTTTTTCCTGTTGTGCCACAGCACAACAGGTCTTTAATTTTGATTCTGGCGCTATAACACTAAACTGTGCAAGAATTGCATCTGTCTGCGTGTTGAACGTCAGCTCATGTGTGTATGTGCGTGTGTAAACCTAGATTTTCAGTGTATTTGTAGCCTAATCCTAATCAGCTTCCCTGAAATGAATCGACTGTATTCTGCTATAAGTCGGGTCGAAAATTTTCAAAAACGAGCTGTCGGAGTGGATTCGAACCACCAAGCTTCAGATTACGGATCGGATACCAACTGAGCTAACCGGCCACATACAAACTGTTGATGTAAAGCAGTAACAGATTGAGTTGCGGACAGATTGCGTGAGCAGTCATTAACGGTTCACCTCGGGAACGTCTCACATAAAACTTATATTTAAGTAAGATTTTCGACGTTTTTGTTTGAGTGTATGTTTAGGTATTTGTAGGTTTAAGTACATTTTGAACAGATGCTTCTGTTTTAACTGATACTTGAGTTGGCGGAATTTTGTATTTTCTGCGAAATGTAGTCACCCGATTGTCATGAAAGAATCACTTAATCAATACACTTCTCACTCAGTAAAGGACATCAATTGTTGTAAGATAAAAAACTACTTCAAGTTTTTGTTGCATAAACAACTGTATTGTAAGATAAAAACGCTTTGAATCTGTTGCATACACATTTTGCTGAAAAACACTACGTCAATATTTTGCATACACATTTTGCAGTAAGATATTTATTTGTTGCACAACAGGTTTTAGCTGACCTACTGGTCAGCTTACTTGAAAGCAATTCTTAATACTTACTGAAGGTTTTGCCGCAGATTGGGCTTGTTATTTACATGGTATAATATTACAAATATTCATTATGATATTGCAGAATCAACACAATACTTGAAAGAACTCATTACGGGTAGTGTGTGGGTTCGATTTTAAATTTTCTCACAGCTAAATTTTGAAACTTGGCTAAACGTGTACTAAACAGTGAAACTATGGGTTATATATTTAACGTTGTTTTACCTTGTTTTCTTTTAACTGAATCAAAAAGTTTTATAAGCCGCATTTGTAATTTTGTGCGTTGCTTAATTATTTGCATTTGCGCTTTTATTTCCATTTATGGGAACACTTTGATTAAAGAAACAAAACCTTTTTCGAGTCAAATGGGTACCTACAAAACTGTGCTATGGTTTTTCACATTAATGTTTTTTCAATTTCAAGTGGCAAAGGGTGAGTTATTACGTTAAGTATGAGTTTTTTGTATTGTAAAGCGACATTATTTTTGCATTTAAGGAGGTATTTTCGAAGCTTTTGTCATAAGCCAAAAAATACTTGTTCAAACGTAATAGCCTAATATTTGGCGCAGTCATTATATTTAGACAGAAATATTTGTGTGCTCTAGTGCTTTGATGCTTTGAAAACTTGTGCTTTTGGTGGTGCTCGAAGCACTGCAGTCTGTGCTTTGAGCTGTCCTTCGCACTTTGTGCTTTTGGTGACAGAATTTGTCCCCAAAAGCACTGCTTGAACCACGTGAGCAATACTATTGGTATACAGTGTATGTAGTTTAGTTTTGTTTTATTCAACTTGCGTATTTTACTGGACTGGAAATTGTATTATATAATATAATAAAAATTATAGCCAGCTGGACGTTCTAAAAATTGAGCGTTATTAGTCTTACGGCCGCTTGCACCAACCTTATTCTCCAGCTATTCTTATTCTTTTGCTATTCTCGAGTGCTGTTCACAATTTTACAATTTTCAAAAATTATATTTAATGTATGGTAATTAGTTAATGTGGACTTATTATCGAGGTAACATTGAAAACAAATCTAAAGACTAGGTATGTCTTTCGGGTTGAATGAGATCAGCTATTCTTGAGTTATTCTATTCTCGAGCTATTCTATTTTGGTGCAAGCCAGTGTTAGCATCATTTCTAAAACTCGATAATCAGGGGCCCAGTGCTGTACAGGATTAGAGTGTTTGTTGATTGCTTGTTTCGTCCGATATGCCATTTCTAAATCACACACTGAAATAAGTTTAGTCCGTTGATTTTGCTATTTTTGATGTCTTCACTTACGGACGATTTTTGGTGTGGTCTTTGACAAAAGTCATGCTATCGAAATAATTTGGACTTTTTAGGAGGCCCAGGGTCAACACTGCGCTTACGGAGTGAGCGCATGATTTGGTTGAAGTAGTTATACCCACTTCACGCTGATTGGCTAAGCACTAAAGCACTGCCAATCATGTTTGACAGTGCCAAACATTCAAAAGCACTTCCAAAAGCACTAAAGCACTTCCAAAAGCCCGAAGCACTAAAGCACGAAGTATGAACCGAGAAAGTACATTTTCAAAAGCACAAAGCACTAAAGCACTAAAGCACGAAGCATGAACCGAAATAGCACTAATTCAAAAGCACAAAGCACAAAAGCACTAAAGCACGAAGTATGAACCGAGAAAGCACAAACTCAAAAGCACTAAAGTTCTAAAGCACAAAAGCACGAAGTATGAACCCAGGAAGGACAAGTCAAAAGCACAAAGCACTGAAGCACAAAAGCACGAACTATGAACCGAGAAAGCACAACTGCAAAAGCACAAAGCACAAAAGCACTAAAGCATGAAGTATGAACCGAGAAAGCACAAAGCACGAAGCACTAAAGCACCAAAGCACTAAAGCACCAAAGCACTAAAGCACGAAGTATGAACCGGGCTTAAGGCTCATGTTTTTTGAAAATCGACCCTCACAGCGATGCATATGTCCCACGTTTTCAAATTCTATAAATTGGCGCGTCTTGTGCGATGTAGCTATGTAATTGTTGAACAAATTTTATTACAAAACTTTAGTTTCAAATAGGTACGTAATGCCGAGCCTGTTTTTCATATGCAATGTCTATGCTAACAAATAATAAAATATAACCGATATGACGGATAATGGCTAACATTGGTGCAATTGGCTGTCTTTCAAAAGTGCGATAGTCTTGTTTCGCGCAAAAAGCTTGTGTCTTGCTGAGCATGGTGTGAAATTTTCGGCAAATTTCTGGTTTAAGCATAATTCGCAGTAGTGAAAGTTCAGTTATTCGCAGTAGTGAAAATTCAGTTATCATATGTGTCAATTATGATATACCCTTAGGAGATCATCTCCGGAAGCTTCGTGGTTCACGAGACCGCCCTTCCCCTTGTGTTTGCCAAGCTGGGGGACCCAACTACTCGCTTCGGGTCGAGACTTTTGTGTAGTGCAAGAGTACGTTTATACATAAAGCGTCCTACTTCACTGCTCAAGACTCGGTCTTGAGTTGCTTCCTCTTTCTTACTGTGAGAAGCTGTTTGCCTGGAATGGTGCCAACATTCCAGGTTAGTCAGCGACAGGCTATTTTTGGATGCTCAAAATGTCACGTCAGGCTGGCGGACTGTTTAAAGGGCGAGCTCACCTGAGAGGGGGGTCCTTTGGAGTACTGAGTTAGGCTGTCGGCTGGAGCTGACGGTGTGTCCGTATCATTATAGTCTATATTGTGCTGCTTATTTAATAAACGCTATCTATTTAATACGCGTTAACTTGTCTTGTATACCAAGAGTACATACTTGCTACATTCGCAACCAATAAAAAAGCTAACTGGCATATTGATTGTTACACACCTACCGTATTTCCTCAAATGAAGCCCTCGTCATGAATAGAACTCCTGTTTCGAATAGAACCCCCGTCTAACTGCTCACGAAATAATAAAACCCTTACCTTGAATTGAAGCCCATGGGGCTCTATTCGAGGAAATAGGGTAGTTTTTGTTTTACTGTTATAAAATTGAAAGTAAAGATAAACCAACACAAGATGTAGCGCTTTAAAAGTCGCTTAAAAGTAACGTTGTAATGACTACTACCACTTTAATAACAGTCAGTTGTTTCAGGTACTATGAGTTCACTCAACTCAGCTTTCAAAAGAAACTGTTAGTTGTCATTGGCAGTTTCGGACTTCATGTCTTACTAGTTTCTTGCATTTGGACGTTTGTGGTCATGTGCATCAATACTCAAGCCTTGTTTTCTGAAATTGAGGTAAATGCTAGTACCGTATTTTCTCGAATAGAGCCCTGGTTGCTTTAGTGTTTCGTGAAGGTCCAAACAGGGGCTTTATTCAAGGTTGGGGCTTTATTAAGGGCAGGGCTTTTAGTTTTTCGTGAAGATCAAAACGGAGGTTTTATTCAAGGCGTGGGATTTATTTCTTGGTGAAGTTTTGCTAACCAGATGGGCCCAGTTGCTCAAGCTAGTTGTTTTTTTATAACTCCCACCTTTAGGCTTTAAGGTCAATATAACCTTTTTCACCCGGTATAGTTGGGAAAGCCAAAGCATGAGCCCTAGTGGCGAACATACTTTAGCTAGCCTACCTACCTACTGTTAGATTTCTTCTTCTGAACAATTCCGTAGTCCTGCGTGTTCTAATTCTTTGCCATTGCATCAAAAATCGGCAAATCTTTAGCAGATCAAGTTTGGACCCAAATAGGCGGCTTTGTAGCATTGTTTTTTCAACAAAAAATTCATGTTTTTTCAACAAAAAATTCACGTTGCATTGATATATTGTACCGACATTTTATGAGTACATGTTCAACAGTTCGTTTGTCTCCGCACTTGCAAAGATCTGGGCCCAATCGTAAAAACCGTTGAAATTGTTTGGATTTTATAAACGATGAAATCGTGTGATTTTGGCAGAGAAAAATGTATATTTCAACAGTGATTCTATAAAGAAAAGTCCGTTGAAATAAACGGCCATTGAACGGCCGTCGAAATGAAAGGGCCGTTCAACGGCCGTTGAAATTTCAACGGAGAATTTTTAAATTTTTATAACTTAATTCAATTCTTAGAATGTGAATTAGAATTGTGTGACTTTCATTTTCCCTCATAATTAACTAATCATCTGTAATTAATAACTAGAATTTTCTGATTAACTATTTGAACAATATGCCCAATAAAACATGCATTCTATGTACTGTAGTAGCGCTATACAGAACATACATTTTAATAACTTAGTTATAAAAAATAAAATAAATTTCCCCATTTTTGCTAATATTACCCAAACCACTGTATAATTTTTTACTAGTAATAATTTGAAAATTTAATTTTAAATGTTTCATTATTTCATCAACTATATAAAGTTAAGAATTTATAAAAGTAAAATCAAATTAAAGTTTTAAATTATCAATGCTTCTTTGATATTTAATGTTTACAAGTAAACACAAGTAAACACGCAACAAATTTTAAAAATTGCATAATTTCAACGGAACTTTGTCGGTCCGCTGCACTCAAACTAAGCTGCACTTGAACTAAACGGCCGTTGAAATTTTAAAAAATTTAGAACGAGTAATTGGAAAAGACGATTAGTCGCGTGATTTCAATGGAGAAATTTCTGAAAATCAGTTAATTTCAACGGAAAAATTTTGTTTATAAAATCGCTGTTAAAATTGCTGAAATCCTCCGTTGAAAATTTTCAACGAACTTTTATACAATTGAAACATTTTGAACGGCAGTTGAATATGTTCAATAGCAATGGAAAAAATGCAGATTTCAACGGAGAATTTTTCAACGGCCGTCGAAATAAACGGCCGTTGAAATTCTTTATACAATCTGGCCCTGATGAGATCATTCCCATTTTGTGTTGACTTGCATTTACCCACAGGCAGTTTTCACTTCGTGCTTGGAAAATAAGAGCCTGTAGTCCACGTGGTATTTTGTCAATGCTGTCAGTCTTAGTTGGGAGCGGTCAATGTTTGCAATAATGTCTGGACAAGTTTTTATTGTCCCAATTGGTATACCACTCAGATTGTGCTGTCCGTGATATCTGACGCTCGACATAACTTACAGTTACTATTAGTTTAGAAGTTTGATTTTTTTTGCGACTCAGTGCTGATTTAGCTGCTGTGTCAGCTTCTTCATTGTCTTTGATGCCAGAATTACCAGGTACCCATTCAGTAGTGACAAGAGATTGAGATAGCTTCAGAACGGCTTTTAGATCGAATGGATTTGCTCTTAAGTAGATAATTGTTGACCGAAAATCAGACAAAAATACTTTTGGCATATCTGCAAGTGCATACAGCGACATCATGTGTCGGAGAGCAAACAGTATTGCTTCTTTTTCAGCTTCATGGATTGAAGTTGTCATTCTAATTGGTGCCGACAGTATATTTTTGCGAATGAAATTGCCTGTTTCTTTGTAAATTACTGTCCCTACTGCGGCTGACCCTGACACTGGGTCTCGAGAAACATCAGTAAATGCAAGAACATAGCTGAGCCAGAATTTTTAGTAATGCGCAAGTAACTGAAGTGATGCTGCTTTCAAGACCTCAGGTGGATCCTTTTTGTTAAGACTATTCAGTGAGCCGGGAAAGAATAAGTTAGCTGTGTCAAAAATTTGGCTTGTACTTGGGCCAGAGTTTTTTTGTGTAAAATAGGGTGTATTTACACATCGGCCGCCTAATTTACACAGCAAAAAATAAAAATACACACTGAGTTACACAGCCCCATTTTGCCCCAAAAGTTGATGAAACGGCCTATTTTGGTTGTAAAAATTACAAAAATTCGCGAAGTGGCAATTTGTGCCTGTGACCTTTTTGTCCTAACAAAATTAAGTCTAATTTTTGCCCCAAAAACAAAAAATTTTAAGTTTCTGCTTTTAAACGGCTTATGATTTTTTTACTTTAGCATTCGTTTTTATGCACTTGAAAGTTGACAGTGAAAAATCAGCCACGCTGAGCCTGTCTGCGCAATTTCTTGTCCTACTTCAAACTACTGTAAAAGTTTTACACCCGGATTTGAAAAAAAATGAGTAGGATCTGGCTGATAGAACAACTTTCTATCTGTGTGAACCATGCATGTACACGGGGTCTCCGCCTGGGTGTTAGGGCTTGTTTCAGATTTTTCGAAATTTTAGGGGGGCTTGCCCTGGCGTGTCGGATACTTGAACTGACAAAAACGCAAAAATTTTCAATTATCTCATTTTTTGTTTTCGTATGTAGTTCGAGTCTCAAAATCGAAATATTAATTTTCACATGAAAAAACTGTCAATTTTTACCTAAAAATTGCTAAAATACTCACTTTTAAAAATTTACACAACATACCCTTAATTTACACAGCAAATTCTTAATTTACACAACATTTACACAGTGCCGATTTTGAAAAAAAACCCTGACTTGGGCAATTGATGGCTTTGCACCAGTAATTAAGGATATGGTACTTTTTTAGCATCTTTTCTGCATCTATTTTCACGCCTCGTTTTTTTTGTAATTTTGATGCTGTTTGGGCTTGTTATTAGTGTCCGTTGCGCAAGATGTTTTGTTGGTAACTGGCGTAGCTTGAAATGAAATTTGGCTGCGGCTTGATCAAAATGTGTCAACAGCACTGGGGTGTTGGTTTCAATTTGCATTAAGGCTACTGATGGGTTGCCAATGGCACCTGTAATTATTTTCAATGCTTTGTTTTGCACTGACTCTAGGGCATGTTTTTCTTTTGTAGACGCTGTAAGGTTAGATTTCAGCCCCATATTGCATCGCTGGTTTTGCAGCTAGGTGATATATGGCTAGCAATGAACGTCTATTTAAGCCTTGTCTATTTGCTGCTAGCTGTTTTAGAAATCGGCATCTAGCTAGCCCTTTGAGGGAATTGTTCAGAATGTGTTTGGCTCAGAACAGTTTGCTATCAATAGTGATTCCTAAATACTTGACTGAGTCTTTATCTGGAACTGGTTTTCTGTAAACTTTCAATCGGGGGGCTTGCGATGTCTGGTTTTTGACTTACTGAAGCATATAGAATTACACTTAGAAGGGTTGAACTTCAGTTGGTTCGATGTCGCCCTTGCGCAAACTCTGTCTAATTGTTCTTGCATCATGACATAGCTAAAATCTTTATCAGCATGTCTTATCCACAACATCAAATCATCTGCATATAATTCTATTTCAGCCGGAGCTGCAGGGAATTCTTTAGTAAACTTATCCACAATTTCAGTGATGTCATCTATTATTATAATTAGTGTGGGGCTACAAGCACCACACTGTGGAACGCCAACGTTCTGCATTTTGACGTCGGACAAACAACGCTGGTTTCTGACCACAGTAGGTGTAGGTTTTAGATAGGCTATTAACGGAGTCATATGCCTGTTCAATGTCGAGTAGGACAGCGAGAACACCTTCTTGGCGTTGAAAAGCAGAATCGATAGAGGTAACCACTCGCCAAACTTGATGTGTGGTGCTATGCAGTTGTCTGAACCCCGCTTGTCTGTAATTAATTAGGTCATTTATTTCCAAAAACTCTATCAGTCGTTTGGTTATTATTTGTTCTTGGAGCTTGAAAACGCAAATTAATAATGAAATTGATCTGTAATCAGCGGGATGGTCCCCTTCTTACCAGGTTTCAAAACTGGATGAACAGTTTTTTTTTCTATTCAAAGGAAATTTTTGCACAATTTCAGCTTGAGTTGTACAAGTCAAGTAGTTCCTGTCGGGCAGAAGGCCAAACTTTTGCAAAAATTTGTTTAAAATTTGGTCATGTCCAAGAGCCTTGCGTTGTTTAAGTCTTTCTATACTGTAGTTCAATTCAGCCATGAATAAATCAAGAGATAGCAGTTGAATTTGTTTTATTTCACTTTTATCTAAATGCCCTGGTTCCTGGTTCTGCATTTATAGTCTGTGACGGTACTCTCCGCGTGAAAAAATCATTGAAGAGGTTAGCTCGCTGAGCGTTACCAGTGATCATTTGACCGTCACTATTTCGGAAAGAATGGTTCTCATAAGGCAATTTTTTCCTACGTAGCGAGTTGTGAATAGTCCACAATTGTCTTCCGGATGACCGGTTGTCAAGGTGGGCTGTGAAATTTTTACATTTATGGCAACCATAGCTTTTTAAAAGTCTGGTTGTTTCATATGATTGTTTGTTGGAAAGAATTTTATCCTGCAGTCTTTCGTTTTTTGATTTTTGCGGAGGAAGCGCTTTCGCTTATCAATTTTCCGCCCTAATCCACAGGATTTTTTGTACTTGACACTATAATCTTGGTTATTGATATATTGGCGGCTTTTGTGATAATTTTTCGTAACTGACAGGCATTGAACTTCATATATGTATTCGAAAAATTAACTATGTGTGCTTGCGTCTTCAGTTTATTTTCAAATTTTTTCAAGCTATTAGTTGCTGGCAACCAAGTCTACGTGTGATTTCTGTTAAATTGGCTGCTGGTACAGTTAACACAAGAATTAGTTGAGCGTGGTCGCTGCCGCAATAATAAATTTCTTCGATTTTTGCATTCAGTCGGGATTACAAAGTAATTAAGGGTAGAACATACCCCAAGATGAGTTTTGGATAAATAAGTACCATTACCACTTTTAACAATTGAAAAATTATCTTTTGCCATTGTTATAAATTCTAAAATTTTCTCGCCTCACTGATTTGTTTTCTTGGAACCCCAGGCTGAATGATGTGCGTTAAAGTCTCCAGCATTGATAGTCAACATATTGCAGCTCTGTCGTTCTAATTTAGTCATATCTGGCAGCGTAAGGCTTTGTCTAGGCTGATTATATACATTCAATATTGCTAGTTGAATGCGGCCAACCCACAGGTGAGTCTCAAGTAATTCCGTGGCAACATTATCGATTCTTTGACTTTCCTCACACGGAAAACTTGTTGAGACTAAAGTCATTAAACCACCTCCATTTGATCCAGTTCTGTCACTTCTGTACGTCGTGCACCCACAAAATTTTGGGGTTTGTTGTTTAAAAAACCGTGTTTCGTGTAACTGGACTACGTCTGGTTTTTTATTTTCTAGTAGTTTTCTAGTTTCCAACAGTTTATTGGAGATTCCGTTACAATTCAAAGTGACTATTGAAACTTTTGAGTTTATGTTCGAATTTCGACTAAGTTCGACTTTTGGAAGTTTACGTCGCTTGTGTTTTCGGTAGAGCATGTGCATTTTATTTCCACTAGTGTGTTTACTATTCATATGATTAAATTAAAACTTGAAAGTTCTCGATTAAATGTTCATAGTATTAAATAATGTCCCTGATTTGTTCTGATTTGAGCAGTTTTTAAAATTTTAGTACAACTCCGTAGTTCTAAAACCGCAGTCTATGTTTCAAGATGAGCAACATCAAATTTAGGGTTTGTGGTATTCGATCTTTCTTGCTCCCTATCGAGCGCTGCAGCAATTACATTATCTAATCTAGTTTGGCTAACAATATTTGAGCCGATGTCTAGATTTTGCTCACACGAATCGTTTAATAGTTCTTGTACTTGCAGCAAATAGAGTGGAAATGACGTACCCAAATATTTTTGTCTAAAGTTTGTTTACCATCAAAGTTTGACTCCTTGTCCGTTGTGAAATTTGTCACGTCCTTTGTGGGGCTCATGAAAGAACTTTTGGTATCCGAATGCAATGTGGGGCTTGGATTTGGTTCGACGTCTCCGCGCATCAAAAATATAAAAACAGATTTGGTTGTCGTTTATGCGAATATTTTTTGCTGAGGTTTATGAGATATCGATGTTTTAGTACCAAATCGAATACATTTACGGATCCAGCATTGGACATTCAAATTGATCTTACTACTCTGTTATGGAAAAATACAGAAGTAGAGAACAGCAAGTAAACTAGCAGCACAAAGGAATATTAAATGGTCAAAATTGAGTCAAACTGTTTTGAAAACTTGTGGCTTCAAGGGCAGTAAAGGATAAATATGTCACGAAAGGAAATGGATAAACTTTAAAAACTTTGAATAAATGTTCGAGTTCAGTGTATAACGAACATCCAATCCTTGAAATTCGATCTATCAGCTACTAGCTAGTTATACAGTTTATTGGTTATCAAACTAGTATTAACAAACGTTTGTAAAATTTCCAATTGTTACAGTTGTAAGAATTGTAATGTTGAACAACAGCGCCCAAATGTAAGTCAAAATATTTACCTACGCTGCAGTATGGCAATATTTTACTATGGATGAAAAACAAGCATAAGCCAGGTATCGGTCTTCCAGAATTAAAATTTTAACTAGTCCTAGTAATTTTACTACTACTAAGTTCAAGTGGCTACAAAGGGCTCCGACCTACAAATGCTTAAGACCCTCTATTCTAGACAAAAGACCATGTATGTATTTCAGATAAGCCGTCTATTTTAAACAGAAGACCCTCTAATCTAGAGAAAAACCCTGTAAAAGCAGAAAACCTAGCTTTCTAGGCAGGAGACTATTTAATCTAATCAAAGAACAATTTATTTTAAACGAATGACCCTCTATTCTGAGCATAGGACTGTATTTTAGACAGACGATCATTTACTGTAGGAATCGTAGCGAAACTCTTGGAGCTTCACCAAGAGCAATGCCACACGTTCAAATAGACTTTTATTAAAGCAAAGTCTGGTGTGGAATATAGTAAAAGACAAGACGTACAAAGATCTAAGGGGGAAGACAAAGGAACAAGCTGGTTGCTGAGGAAAAAGGTCACAAGGTTTAAAAGCGCAAAGTGAGCCCCGAGGGGTGAATCACAACCAAAAACTAACCTCGGATCCGGAATCGGACTAAATTTCTGTTGCAAAATTTTTAACCAATTTTATGTCCAATATTTTTCAAGTTTACTGAGGGGGACCCTGGCGTTTCATCTTTTCTAAAAATCCCAATTTTTTGAGGTCACGTGACCCGGGCATCATTGGGTCAGGGGGTCACCAAAATTGGGTTGCAAGTACAGTACCACAAGAGGAACCAGCCACTAAACCATACCTTATCAACCTAATTTTACCACGACGTCTGTAACACCCATGAAAATAGTCCCTTTTTTCCCTGCTAACAAAAAAAACACAAAATTAAACAAAATGGGTTGCACCCTTACTTCGCGGGGGTCAGCAGCTCCACAGTGTCATAATTGTATACCTGGTTATGTGTACCGGTCGGCGCGCAGTAATAATTAACAACTAACTAACAAGTAGCCAACATGGCAACATGCAGCGGCATATGTAAATGCGCACGTGCACGTATCACAGCCTGTGTTACGGGGGCCATTATTCGAGGGCGTTTTGAATAAAACCCCCAGGGGTTTTATTCAAGGTGGGGGCTTTATAATTTTGTGAGTGCCTTGATGGGGGCTTTATTCGAGACAGGGGCTTTATTCAAGACAGGGGCTGTATTCGAGATAATACGGTAATAATAGCAGTAACGCCAACTGTGACTAATAGCAATTAATAACCGTAGCGATAATTTGGCACATGTTAAACAATTTGGCAAATTGGCACAATTGTAAAACTGTGTTTAAACGCGGACATTTACGTTTCTTGCGTAATAAACAGCTGGTATTTATTATTTCAGCACAATATACGCAAAATCGCAGCGTCAGATGTTGAAAATTTGACTGACGAGTTGTGTGTAAAAACGATGGAAATGTTTGAAGCTTCGGAAGACGTCATTGAAATAGTGGATCAACTTTTTCGCAGCTTTACTGTGTGCATTTTTTTGCACTATGTTTTAATTGTTACCGAATATACCCTTGTTCAGTTTGGAACAATCAAGTCACTTTCTTATGTAAGTGAAACCAAAAACAAGTAAAGTAACAAGGTTTGGTATATAGTTCACAACGGATTGGGTTGACCTCGGGTCGGCTCGGGTCTGAGCAGACTCTATTTCGTAACTGGTCGGGTTGGGTCGAAAAAGGTCGACCCATTGCAAACTCTAGTCTTGTTGGTATCTTACAAGCGGTATCGTGTCTACTACTTCTTAGGGTGGTAGTGACGACTTTAAGCCTCATGCATATTTCAAACATGCCCAATCTGCGGCAAAACCTTCAGTAAGTATTAAGCAACACTTTCAAGTAAGCTGACCTGTGGGTCAGCTAAAACCTGTTGTGTAGCAATTATTTTACTTCAAATTGTGTAACATAAACGATTGACGTAGTTTTTATTTCAGCAAACTGTGTATGCAAAATATTGAAGGTGTTTTTATCCTACAACAAATTATGTGAAAACAAGCTAGAAGACTCTCAAACGAAAAAATGATGTATCATTTCAAAAGTCATGAGCTGCGTCTTTTGATTAAGGAGTTTATTAAATCAATTTCTAGTCTGCAGCTATATTTCAAAAGAAAAAATAAAGCGATATCAATAAAACGCAGTGATCAAATTTGGAAAAAGCATCGCGTTCATAGGCTAAGGCCAACATGAAATGCCTTGAACAACTAACGAAAAGTGAAATCCTTACGATGCATATTTATTTCTAGTTTATGGGAAAATTATTTATAAGGAAAAGGTAAACGTAATAAAACTGCAAATTTAGGATAAGTTTAAAAAAGTCTGAGCTTGAAGCTTGAGTCTGATGAACTGTTCCACTAAAATTATCCAGTTATTGAGATTAAGTTGTAGGAACCGGTTGGTTCAGACGGCAGCCCTTTGGATTAGTAATCAGAGGACAGATGGTTCGATTCCGTCCCTTGATTAACTTTTTTGAAGCTGCAAGTTCCATCAACGTAGCGTTACACTGCAGATAGCTGTGTTCTACTGAGCTACCAGTGTTCAGTGTAGTTAAACACTATAATTATAGATGACACACGCTCATGCACAACTGAGCTGAAGTCGAACATACATACAGACAAATTTCTTGCACAGTTTAGTGTTATAACGCCAAAATAAAAATTAATTACAAGCAAAAGTTTACAGCAAAAGTAATTCAGTGAGTGAGAAGAGTAAACGTTTGGCAACGTTAGGCCTGTTGCGCAGTAAAAATTAATTGCAAACTAAAACCAAATTTTTACTATGAACAAGCTCTTCTGCTGAGTGAGGAGTTGTTAAAATGTGAGGCTTGAGTGTCAATATTCCACAGGAAATATTAAACGCGGCCATTATTTGTGGATAAAAGATTTTTAAATCTCGATTCATGTACACATTTATTGCTGATTTGCTCCAATGTCTTACTGGTGAACGTGAACACCTTTTGAACTCAACAAACACGTCTGTGGAGTGAAAAATTTATATTTTACGACGTCGGGGTGTCAATATTGAGCGCCTGCCGTAACTTTTTAACAATAGAAAGTTTAATATCACCGTAGACCTACCCGAAATCGACCTACCCGAAATTACATAGAAATCTGAGAATCTGAATAGAGTATATACGCTGCCCCCTCGTAAAAAGAGTAATGACACTGCCTGAATCAGTGAATCATAGTTAACTATGTTTATTGCACTTGTACTTTCACCAGTTCTTGTCGGTAAATATATAAAACTCAAAACTGCAGGACACACTAGAACGCGGAGTCTCAGATTGCAGCCGGTTTTGTATCTAATTTTTAGTTTTATGATGTCCAGTCCTCAGATTTTTTGGTCTTGGCGTCGCTTTGGGCAAAATTAGCCATGTTTTAGATAAACAAGTGGGCCCCCTAATAGGGGCAAATTCCGGTATAGTGGCGTGAAATTATTGTGTCAACAACAATCAAATATTACTATTAACTCACGTTGTTGGCCAAGATATGGTACAGTTTGGGCCAAAATTAGCTCAACTTTATTAGTCAAAACAGGGTTACTTACTGTTTATGCCAAACTTAGGCCTAACTCAATTTGTCAGGCACACTATGTAGATTTACTGTTGGGCCAAAGCTATGTAAGCAATGTAGTACCTAACGCAATGTTATTTGTCACTATAAGATAATTGTCATATGGACTATAAAGTGAGAGTTTGGGCCAAACCTTTCTTTGGTGTCGGTAACTATTGGATTGCTATACTTATCAAACTACTTACCCCGAGCTATGCCAAAACTAGACAAAATTGCTATTGAAGTGTGATTCATGAGCTAAGTAATTCAGTGAAGTTCATGGCCAATAAAGTTTGTCGTGACATGTTTCAGCATGATTCCTGATTTCTGTGTAGAAATAAGTAGTTACAATGAACCTCTTTGACTGCTTAACAGCTATGTACCGAGTCTGCTGGTTGCTGCACGTGTATCGTGATCCAAGTTCAATTCATAGATTCATACGTGCAAGCCTACAAAATTAGTAGTCACGCCACATTCTGACCATGTGGGCATGTGGCTCGTATACTGTTATCAATTGTATTGATTCTATACGGTCAGCATGACTTAAATTTCAAATGCCGACCCGACCCAAGTATCTGTTTATACTTGGACAACTGTTTATACTCAGACAGCTGGCGAGTCTCTTCGCAGCGACTCTTCAGCGTTGACTGTGGCTACCGTCTACCAACCAACACTCGCGGCTACAAATTGAATGACTGACTGATAACAATGATTAGTAAACCTAATTTGCATATTATTTAAGTGTGGAAGCCCCACCAAATGCAAATCATTGGCTACTTTATCATGTACAAAGAGTGTACGACTGCTGATTGGCTCAAAACGACCAACTAATTTGCATACGTATTAGATAGGCTGGCCAATGTTGAAGCTGTCAGTCAAGTTCCAGACAACCAAGGGGTGCCTGGACTAGAAAATTAAATTTCGCACAGAAAAAAATGTACGTACTAAACAAACTTAAACTTCAGACTAAGTTTCCTATATTAAGTATATAAATAATAATAAGTAATTTGGTTTTATTTTCAGGCTGGCTTTTCAATTTAGGCCCCCAATGGCAGGAAAAAAAGTGCAATGTATTAGGTCTATAATAAGAATAGGCTGCCCACACAATACGTATATAATGCATACACAAATCATGGATTAATCTCATTCCAATTATTCCGCCTCTAGGCGGAATAAAAAACTATAACGGAATTTTCTGAGACATTTTTATAAGGAATCTTTTTTTTTAAAAAACCCCAAACACATTAACTTAACCCCCAAACTTTCTCTCAAACAAAAAAAAGTCTCTTTCCAAAATATTAATTTTTTCAGTTGCGCCGCTCTGATCTCGTCTCTGTTGGGGTGTGGGTTATTCCGCCTCTAGGCGGAATAAAAAACTATTACGTGTAGTTTCTTGGAGGACATGTTTGTTTGATTTAAATGGAATTTCTGTGCACATTAAGCTTTGCAAAACACGAAGCTTTCGTTTCCAAAAATTTTATCGTCATCAGTAGATTACCACGCAATTGGTTTGAAACCCGCATCAGACTGCTGCGTAAAACACATCTTGACTGCACCAATTTTTACGTTCTGGGCGCGACAGCGCTCCGAAAAAAAGTAGAAAACTCCAATTTTTGAAACAAAAAATTTATCAAGACGTTCTAATTTTGACGTTAATTGCGTTTGTTGATTGCAGAGTTTCGTTTGACAGTTCGTAGAGACATTTCTAGTGTTTATATTCCAAAGAAACATAACGCAGCCATTAATTTTCGACAAAAAATCTTGCGTTCAGAAGCTACACGTTACAGACTAGCGTTATATTATAAATAAAAAAGAAAATATATAAAATGCACTTTTTACTGATTAAAAGGCCAAATTAGGCAAAAAATTACTAAAAGCATCAAGTTAAACAATTGCAAAATTAAAGCCAATAAATTGAAAAACAGGATTCGATAAGGCAAAAATTGAAAATTTCAAGATTCCAAAAAATCTAGTGTGCCAATCCCCACTTAGTTTTGTATGTATTTTAGTTCTGACTCTGGCAGGTATTAGTGTCGCTATGGGCAAAATTACTACCAGTTTTGAATAGAAAGATTTTTTAACAAACAATTTTTAAATTGAGACTTGCGTTTATTCCAAAGGTTAATAGCATATTATACTAGCCTACTCGTAGATTTGGCCAATATCCATATACTTAACGAGATACGTAACCTGTAACAAGTTTTGTAAATGTTGTGACTTTCGCATACAAACATTACTTGATTCATACAGTCAAGGCGAAGAATATTGTGTTGTGCAGTTTATGCATATAACTGTTTGTATATTGCAAATAACAGATCAACAGACTGTTGACATTTGACAGACACCGCACAAGTCAATAGGCAAGAACAAACACACGCACACAACGCGCAAAGCTAGCTATTCCGGCAGGTAACTGTATACTTGCAAAGATTCTGCAAATCCTATACAAACCAAGTATAATTGAATAGAAAGATTTTTTAACAAACAATTTTTAAATTGAGACTTGCGTTTATTCCAAAGGTTAATAGCATATTATACTAGCCTACTCGTAGATTTGGCCAATATCCATATACTTAACGAGATACGTAACCTGTAACAAGTTTTGTGAATGTTGTGACTTTCGCATACAAACATTACTTGATTCATACAGTCAAGGCGAAGAATATTGTGTTGTGCAGTTTATGCAAATAACTGTTTGTATATTGCAAATGACAGATCAACAGACTGTTGACATTTGACAGACACCGCACAAGTCAATAGGCAAGAACAAACACACGCACACAACGCGCAAAGCTAGCTATTCCGGCAGGTAACTGTATACTTGCAAAGATTCTGCAAATCCTATACAAACCAAGTATAAACTACCTGTTGCGCTGTGGCGCAATAGGAAAAATACTAATTTAAACACAACAAAAATAAACTCATCATAAAATAAAGTCATCAAACATGTAGACAAAAATAATATAAAATAATTTCAAAATCGAGTTAAGAGTTTACGGCTAGTTTACGTTACGTTAGGCTAACTCTCACAATAATTTATGCCTCGAAAACTATCGTTTATTTGTATTTTTTGCATTTTTTAGCAGCTGCACAGTTTTTTGTAAAATTTTTGCGGATATCGCAATAGTAAAAAGCAATCAAAAAATTTTGATTAAAATTTTTTTTGAACAAAATCAAAAAATAGCAAAGCATATAAAAAAATGTCGGACCGCTTACATTTGAAGATCTTTTGCTTTATGCCTCAAGTCTTATTTTTCATATCAGTATACTGCCCGGGGGAAGCACGAAGGAGCACGGCAGGGCTTCTAAGCCAGAACTGCCCAAGAATGAACGCGAACAAACTAATAAAAAGAACACTTTTAATGAAAACGGGTACAGGCCATTTCGGCGGAAAGACGGATAACTACAATTATAGGACTAGCAATTTAAACACAGCCGCACAGGCTAAGAACCGACCACACACTGCCTGTAATCCTGCAGGCTAATTGCATATAACAGTAAACTAAGCGCACACACACAGATGAAATGACATGTACGTATATAACGTTAAAATAGATTGAGTGTAAATTCATATAATTGAAATGTGGAAAGGTAAGTGAAGTGTGAATAGGAGTAAGGGAGGGACTCCCAAGTGAAGCCTTACACTAATTTTGTTTTTAACCTAAACTCAGCAAAACTTCAACCGATTTTTACCATCTTGATATCGATCGAAAGATCTTTCCAAAATCTAGACGTGCGAGGTCTTTGATTTTTTTATTTTTATTTTTGATTTTGCAAGAAATCGATTTTTTTTAAAATCAGTTGTGTTTGAGCGACTCTAAAAAGTGCTGCGAGCCAAAATTTGAAAATTCGAAAAACCTTCACGTCTGCATTTATATTCTTTCTTTCATTGTGCAAATTCTCAACTTGATCGCAATCGGCAGCTGGGACCTAGGTCCAAACAAAGTAGTCGACTTCGCTACACAAAATGTGAGGTTTGCCCACACGATTGATTCAAAAATTAGACCTTCGCTAGTACTGCATATTCCCGTTGAAAAAGTTCCCGAGAGCCATATTCAGTTTTTTAAGAAAATAAATAATTTGACATTTTCGAAGATTAGTCGGCTTTTTAGGTTCTTCATGTTTGATTTGCTAGCTTATAAGGAAAGCGTCAACGTATTCTTGTATTTAATACATCTTTTTAAAGCTAAGAAACCGCATATTTCAGTGATATGAGTAATCATTTTATATTGAAATAAAAAATTATTTGCTACGGCTACAAAGTTATCCAAAAAAATTTGAAATTTCTTCATCACAATATGCACAACAAATGAATGTTTTTTTCATTTTGAACAACTTTTCTTCAAAATCTTATGGTCAAAAATGTCGCTGAAATAAAGTAAACGCCAAAGTCGGTTCCCTTGAGTGCCACCTTAAATGGAAATGGTCTAGCTTTTTTGCCCTACTACGCTGCACACTTGCTGCAAATAATAATTATGGCCTATGAGACTTATGGGCTCTGGTATATTGGTTATTAGATAAGTATTTTAACGTCGCCCAGAGCTTTCGAGGTCGATTTCCGGCGTCTCCATTTCTCTGTTTAATCTGTTCAAAGCGTTAAATACCTATTTATTAGGTAACTATTTTTCAGGTTTTCTCAGTATGTTTCTCTGCTACATTGGCTTCTCTGATGTTTGTTGCTGCAATATTATTGGGGTTGAACCAATACAACATCAAATTCTACAGTTGTCAAGCGCATGGGCGTTATCTTATTCTTAATGGTTCCAATCAGAGAGCAGTTTTACAGAATTCTACGAACGAAATTCTGGAACTGATAAAAACAGCGGTTCATAAATACGGATTTTGTTTGACGGTCGGCGGTGGAGTGATCGATATTAGTAAAAAATCAATCGGAGCTCTGTCATTGCTTATTGCGGCTGTAAACCATATTATACAAGCCCTGATAGAACCAGCTGCCGACAAAGAGAGCCAACTAGAAAAAATTATGAACACAACTCTCAGTGACAATTTGGCCAGTTCCTTACTGAAATAACTGAGTGTCTTTTAATTGGACTTTTATTTTTTCTTTTAATTAATTGAAATTATTTCTGAACATGCTATTGCTAAACTTTGGATTAAATCGATTTACCATTCGTTGCTGAATTTTGGATCAAATCGAATGAACATTTTGAGTATAGCCTAATGCTGGGCAGCACCACTGACGATTATGTAATTTAACTGGCATTTAGGTTAAGTTAGAGTTAACTGCCAATCACCTGATGGCAAACTCAATGGCCATCAGCTGATGTGCTGCACAACTAAACATTAACTGCCAATTTGGTGATTATCATTTTAATTGGCAATTAGTTGGCCTTTAACTTTAATATTGAGTTATTGGCCAACTGATCACGTGCTAGTCACTGGATCTGTTTTTAGCCTGTCAAAACTTTCAAAAAACAATCATTGACCAATTGCCATTTTCATAGTAATAATGACTTCAGAGGAAGCGCGCAGGCGTCTAACTTCTCAACTTCTCTAAGTACGAAAAAGACATTTTGGTAACCATTTTGGACAATGACAACTGATTTCGGTCCATCCTTTGCCCTGTAAGAAAAGATGCCGCGATAGAAACGGGTCGTGGTACTCCCGCACAGGTGCACTCTTGTCTCTTGGTTGACGGTTCTGCTTCTTCTAGTAAGAAGACAACATCAACAACATTCAAATAATTCATCATTCGCCATAAAGCTACAAAATTAAGAGTAAAAAATAGCGTTAATACAAATAAACAACGAAAAGTTTCACCCCCCGACTGCCCTAATTGGCAGTTAAAGGTTATAATGATGAGCATTAAATTTAAGCCAGTTGGTCATTAATTTAGTGGCCAAATTTGATTTCCTTTAAATTAATTGTCAGTGGTGCAGTTCATTATAAATTATGTAGTCATATGTCACTGGCACGTTCGCAAATAGGACATGTTTTCAAATATTAGCCAATCAGATTGGAGTAACCTTTTAGCTCCGCCCACAATGTGACATTACGTTAGGTTGTTTGTGAGCAGAGCCAAATCTGATTGGCCGATTACTTTGTTAAATAATCAGATATCGGTATCGATACATTCTAACATTTTAGTTCTCGTTTGGGCCCTAGTGACTATTTGGAACCATTTTGGGACCTTTTTGGGCTGCGAATGTGCAACACATCTACCGCGCTGCCAAGCTGGCCAATGGAAAGAGTGTCATTCTTTTCCCATTTGATAAGTACTTCATAAACTAAGTTTTGGCCGGCTGGCGGCTACTACTCTCATCACTACAAATAAGACCAATTTTTGGGGGGGGAATTAGGAGGGTTAAAAAATTCTCCTACTGAAAAATATGTTGAAACTTCAAAGTAAAATTTAACGTTATGTATATCAAGTGAAAGCATGTTTATTTCTAAACAATTTTCCTCTTGAGTTGACCAACGAAAACTTGAGGGCCGCTGGTGAACTGTCGTAAATCCCATCAAGTACTGTAGGGGGCCTGTATATAAATATATATATATATATATATATATATATATATATATATATATATATATATATATATATATATATATATATATATATATATATATATATATATATACACATATATATATATATATATATATATATATATATATATCCTATGTAGTCAGTCAAGTAAAAACTTTCTATGAATTAAACAAGTCACACCTACTTAGACAGCTATGTAAGTGTTAGAAATATCTTTAATGTACTTCATTTCATAATTACTTCCCTGATATAGCACACTGCTACTTGGAAAGTTAATTAAGGTATCACTTATGACTCTAGTCCAGCTCACGTTATCTGAACTAATGATTTTGCGGGTTTTTTTTACATAACTCTATCTTGCTTTAGACACGTTGTTTAAAAGAAAGTTAAATACGGACGCTAGGAAACAAATTTTTCACGATTAATTTATGCGATCTTCACAATATCCGCTTAAACTGCAATTGACCTTGTGACCTTAGGAGAATTTTCTCAACAGTGGAAGTTTTCACAAAAGCCAACTTATTTTCGATGCAGAATTTTACGGCTGATGAAGTTGCTAAGCACTGCAGCTCCAAGGACTGCTGGTTGATTTATGACAAAAAGGTATTTAAAAAATTATATTGTACCTTTAATAGTTGTGCTTACATCTTAACTCGTCAACTTTATTAACACTAATACTGTGTAGCTTGTATACTGATTTTCACCTTGGTGGTCGATTCATACTTGCAGCCGTATGTCCGTTCAGCCAGCAAAATTACGAAAGAATTACGAAATAATCACGCCACTAATAGATTAGACTGTAAGTAACACCCGACCAGTCAAAGCAGGCAGCGGGTTACTGTATAACTATTTGTGCATAGGTTTACGACATGACCTCATATTTGCCGCACCACTGTGGGGGAAAAGCCATGCTTCGTTTCGCCGGGAAAGACGCTTCGGTGGCCATTAGAGCCCAAAGGGGACATTCTATGGCCAAAGACTTTATCAGCAGCAAAATGAAACAGCTCTGCGTTGGTACTGTAGCCAATAGTAATAGTTAACATTTTGCTAATAGAGTTACTTTGTTATTTAATGATTGATTTGCTTTCATGTTTGTATTGATTTATGTTCATGTTATGTATATGTGTTTGGATATATTTCATCACTACTATTTGTCCAGGCTAAAAGTGTTAAGTTGATGTTGACAAAGTTCGAAAAATGCTAAAAATATTGAGTTCAATGTTCGAAATGCAATGTAGCCCTACTATTTATACATACCTATAAATAATTCCACGGAACGATTTTCATATCTTGTGGAACGTATTGAAAACATGATTTAACGATTTAACCAAACTAAATAAATTTTAAATTGTTATCTCGATGGACACGCGTCAACCAATCTAACCGAAAGTGATAATGTTTAGCACAAAAGTTTACGGTTGCCATAAAGGAGTTTTCAATATTATCAAGAGTACATAATAGTGTTTCTTCTATAACAGTGAGACACTATTATGTACTCTTGATAGTTTTTCATGTGTTTTTTGAAAAATAATATTTTTCGATGCCTTTAAAAATATTTTTATTTTGAAATAAGTTGTTTGGTCTTTGTCGAGGTTTTCTCGTTTGGTCTGTTAGCTAGGGCGCAGGGTTAGCCGACCAATACTAATACATCATACTCACTACTACAATTGTTTGTTTGTCATTCAAAAAATGCCCACAAATGATGTCAGTGATCAGTTTAAGATTCAAAAGCAAGACCCGGGTACGGTATGACAAATTTGACAACTTCAATAGCAGACTTAACAATACGCCCTCACAAAACTTGTGGGTCATCCATCTTAACGAAGACATTGACTTGAGATACCACGACCGACCATTTCACTTCATCCAAGACTACATACGCAACCATGTTTGCTGCTAATCTGTTGCGCCGTTGCGTATTCATATTGCTCCTTTTGCCGGATTTAACCTACAGTATCAGCAACAAAAAGCTGTCTAGTTTTTTTGTAGAGCGCAACCAAGATACTGGCGCTATTAAATACGTCCTCTCTTGTAGCGCTGATTGCATGAAATGGTTCGATTTCGACGCTGACGCCACTCCGACTCGACGCAACATAGAGCGCTATAAAGATATTTGCTGCAAACGAAGTGCGTATAGCAACGCTGATTCTTGAGATGCTCAAATCTGGACGCAATTTTCTCTGGGAATCATTTCATCACCGAATTAAATGAGATAAATATTTTAGTTTAAATTGTTCTTAAACAGTTAGGTCTGAATATAAAAAGACGATTGAGCAAAATTTTCAACACTTTTTGTCAAACAAAAATAAATTAGTTTATATACTAAATGATTTCCTGTCTAAATGTGTGATTTGGCAATTTCTAACATGAAAATTCTGTAGTAATTTCATTGTTAAACAGATTAAGCACTTTGTAAACTGTAAAAACGCTAAATATTTCAATTTTCGTGCCGTTTGTATGTATTGTATTTGAGTTCGTGAGTAGTCGAAATAAATATAACAATTTGACTGACACATATTGTTGAGATGTTGAATAAATAATGTTACAAGCACCTACGGCCTGTTACCGGTACATAGCCTAATCATCTCAATACTTGACAGGCTAGTCTGCTGACTGAGAAGTGGGGACATTGTGAGGCTTGAGTGTTAATAAAAAATATTAAACGCGGCCATTAATTGTATGTTTGTAGATAAAATGATATTTAATTTCCAATCTCCGCACACATTTTATGCTGAGTAGCTCCAAATCTTTAAAGGTAAATATACAAAATTTTAAAGTTAGAAATTGATAAAAAAGCTCAATAAATCATAACTAAATATTGAATAAAATAAGACTGTCCTTGGATTTGAACTAGGCTCACAGAATTCTGTGTCCAGAGTGCTATCCACTACTCAATGAGTTCTTCGTAAACATTTCTCCTTGAATTTTCAAGGTTCAACATTTTCCGATCAAACTTTATTCGTACCCACTACCTAGACACAACATTGAATTATGTACTCTAATTTAGTTTAGCTGAATAAAAGTTTTATGCATATTTTAAACTGAGATAAAATGAGCAAGTAATTAGAATCTCAGTGGAATTTTTTCCAAATGTTTAAGCTGACTTTCCCATATAACTTCCTAAATATTTTCCAAAAACATGACACTTTAGACAGCAAGATTTAATAACGACAATTGCGAAGGATTAATATTTATTCCTTAGGCACATTACTGAAAACAAAAATTATTATTAATTGAATTAATATTATATTAACTTCATACGTGCCTCAGCATTGGATTAGCATAAGATTAGTGTGAAATTAACAAACTCTTCTGCTGAGTGAGAAGTGGTTACATTGTGATTTTTGAGTGTCAATATTCCAGAGGATATATTAAACGCGGCCACTATTTGTGGAAAAAAATTTTCAAGTCTCCATTTATGTCCACAATTACTGCTGATCTTCTCTAAAGTTTTACTGGTGAACCGTGTTAACTTTGTTGAGTGAAAAATTATATTTTATGACGCTGGGGCGCCAATATTGAGCATCTGCCGTAACTTTTCAACCATAAGAAGTGTAATATCACCGCCGTCACAGATCGGTTACTGAGTAGCAAAAAATAATATCGTAATTAATACTGTATTTTACAACTCAATTATGACTCTTATTCACACAGAGAGAAAATGTGCATTTTAAAAAATACGAAAAGTTTTCTCAATCGGGAATCGAACCCTAGATCTATCCCACCACGAGCGAGAATAAATCCGCTCGACCAACAATTCACGTGGTTAGACTGGGAAGTATTGGCAATGACAATTATACGAATCAGTCAGTATATCATACCGGACTGGCAGCATCTAAACGGCATGGAACAATGTTTTATTGTAGTTTGCAATCAAGAAAGATGTATTCGATTGTTACAGATTATCTAATAACACGTAAGCCATTACGTAAGTAATTCTCTGCTTCTGCAATTACAGTATTTTTGGACTACACTAACTCAAGCCCGGTTGGCTCAGATGGTAAAGCGTCTTGTCTTTACTGAGCATCTGATTTCAAATCAGAAAGTTGGTGGTTCGAATCACCCCGGGCAAACTGTTTTGATTTCGCAAGCTCCGCTTTATCTTCCGAAACAGCAAATTCTCAATCACAGTAAGAGCGACCTACCTGCCCCAACAGTGTAAATTAACGTAGGAAAACCGACCTACCCGAAATTACATAGACATCTGAGAATCTGAATATGCGTAAAAATGAAATTGTGCAAGAAATTGCAGATGATACGGTTAAGTCGTTTCACACTTAAACAAGAACGTTTTGCGAGTAGAATTTAGCGTATTTCTGATTGATTTCGTTGCGACCTCCGTTACAGAATGAGGATATTCTCCGAATATAAAACGCGGCACAAAAATTATGTAAAACTAACTCTTAACATGTCAACCTCAACATGTTCGACCAGCTGCATCTTGCTTTTAGATTCGTTATGAATGTTTTCAACTTTAAAAACTGTTCAACATAAGCCATTTTTATTAATTGTTATCCAGTCTAAACCGCCACGTTTTAAACCGCGTAGTAGATAGTAGAACGCTTTTACCGCGTGTCAAGGCGCAATATCCTGCATGGCAAAACATAGTTTACCAACGTCCGCCTATTGTCCACTGCCCATTACTGATGACACGCTGATAAATAATGTGTGAAACATTGCCGCAAAAGATTTTGTCTACTACATAGTACATACATAGTACATACTGTATGTACAACATGTGCAAGCACTTGACAGCCGATCCGCTTGAATGAGCCGCTGTGTAACACTATTGATCACCAGCATATATAAGTACTCACTGGGTTTTAAACGCTGAGCTGATAATATCCAGCACCCCCCAGCAACACACACACACACACACACACACACACACACACACACACACACACACACACACACGATATTAGCACACAGCATGAACACACACGCTCACAAATATAATGCATTTTTACGACCTACCAATTTCTACAATGAAATTTATACACTGTGAGTAGTTATACGTGTTAATTCAGTCGATGTAATATAGTATATACGCGGCGGCTGAGGCCGCCGCGTAAAAAAATTTCATCAATATATACGGAAGTTGACATAGTTATTCAAATCCAGTTAATATTAATTGATGAAAAGGTCCTGGTTGACTTAGTATCTCGTCGGGTTACGCAAAACACGCACTATTTTGAGCAGCACTGATTTAGAGTCTGATCGAAAACGCTGAGATGAGATGAAAAATACAAAAGTATACAAAGTCGATCCTAAACAAATGGCACATAAGCTGAGTCGATGCCAAGTTTTGATCGAAAAAGTTCCAATCAAGTCATACACCGCCACGGGATATGCAATACAGTCGTCTTCGGTTGTTGCAGCGGTAGCAATAATGTAGATATAATAAGAAACGCAGGCTGCGTGTGGTAGAATACGCACAATATTCAGCAGGGCCAAACTGTTAATGAGTCGCGGAGCTACGCAATGTCCTTCAGCGATCGACAGTCGAAACACTGAAACAAAAGAAGGCCAATTTGTGGCCTACCTACCTTCAGTAAAGCCCGGTTCATACTTGTCCTTAAGGACATAGGGACAAGGACAAGTTTAGGCCAGCTGCTGTGGAATAATGGCAAGCTCGTTTCGGCTACTTTTTTTCATGTGAACTAGTTTTGACTAGTTTCCAACTTTGTTCTTGCAAAAAAGTGTGAAACGTCGCTAGGTGGTTTTTTGGAATAGCTCCAGGACAAAACGACAGGGACAAGGACAAGGACGAGGATGAACTGGGCTTAAGTATCCAGCCTAAATTCTCAAGTAAACTGATCACAGATTAATTATTCATACTTGAGTTTATTTAGTCTAATCAAAAGGTAGCTACATAGTACAGACATAACAAAATTCTAAGGGCCAATTCCTAAATTGGACTCCTACAAACGAAAGACTTTATGCTTAGTGTATAATGTAGGGCCATCTGACCAACCGGTGGGTCAGCAGTTTGACAGGTTGAAAACCGGCTGACCCACGGATTAACGGATTCCGTTAGAATTTGTTTGGTCAATAGCTTATCTCAAACTTAAGGTACCTACGTTTACAAAATTTTGCGCACTATTAGAGGGTTTGCACGGCAAATTATGTTTGCTTACATTGATGATGTCATGAATTATTGGCAAAGTGTCTTTTAATGTAATCCGTTAAATCTATTTTTCGAAGTTATTCGTAAGTCTGTCTAGTCCTGAGATTTTTTAATTGTATTTTCAAGCACACCTAACTTATTATCAATTTAGTTTACTATCTTAAACCCGTTGGGTCGATTTCACAAAGGTGGTTGTCTAAAACCATGGCTTTACGTGCGCTTTCATATAATTAGCACATAAATTTCACTATGAAATATCGCCTGATCTTTTGCATAATTCGTAAATTTTAGTAAACCATGGATTTAGCTCAACTGAAATTTCAGTAGAACAGAGACTTGCTGTGCTGCATGTTTGAAATTTCAACACGCTGAAACATTGTTTTAGAATATTTATGAAGTTCGCATCAGAGAGTACATATGTATTTCGCACTGAAATTATGTGCTAGTCAGTAATCATATGAAAACGTATACGTAGGAAAATCATTGTTTTATAGAACCACCTTTGTCAAATCTACCCATAACTCTAGTAAACAAACAAGCCCAATTTTCGGCAAAAACATTCAGTAAGCATTAAGTTGTAATTTTAAGTATATACATTGGCCAGAGGCCATCGTAAATCTGCTGGGCAGCTCATGTCTAATTTTTAATGCATAAAACCAAAATCCCAATATCAGCTTATTAGACTGCAAAACCTTCATAAGATTGCGTTTCACCGGCATGTATGTCGTTAAGATTTTATCAGTAAATTGTGAATTTTCCAAAACTATGCTGTAGATATGCATCTTATGAAATTACTTTTAGTACACTGTACGTGTAGGTATTGCATGTCGACCTAAGCGAATGCTTCGAGCTTCACTGACCCAAAATGACATGACAAATTTATCCACGCGGTATAGAATTAGTGATTTTTCCGACAACAAACAATTGCAGTTTGCACTATGTAGTTCATGCATATCGAAATATGTATAAGCTGTGAACAAGGACGACAGCATTGTATAGTGGTTATAAGGCTTTACTCTGAAACCGAAGGCTGTAGGATCGATTCCCCAGGAAGAATTTTTTGGATGTTTTTTCCATGCCTACGAAACGACAGAAATTACAAACCCAGTTCACTTACACTGAAGCAAGCCAGCCAAGCTTTACATAATATAATAGGTAAAATGAAGTAGACGATTGCGATTTAACGGTGGCGGACGTGTAAAACATACTCCGCACATGAGCACTTTAACGTTAGCAGCACGCTAGGATTTCAAAATCAAAATTAAAGACTTGTTGGGCTGTGGCCCAACAAGAATAAGCCCTTTATTTTCGGGTCGCACCTGGTAAAAGTTGCGGTCTTCTTTTCATCCGATGCGCAGTCACCAAAATCGTGATCAGAATCAATATAAAAGGAATATAAGTATGCACAATTTCGTATAGAATCAGGAGTACCAAGGCTTCTGAGACATCCTTGGCTCTTGAGAGCGTGTTTCCGTCATCGTTCAAAAAACCCCCCACCCCTGCGACGCACAAAATGCCACAAATTTGCGCCAATAATGACAGGTGTCTAAGACAACCCACCCTGGGGCGTTGCCTCATAGAAACTGAATTGATTGACATAGCGCGCCATGACATACGACAAACGTGCAACGTCATTAGCACGACGCAATAATTAACGTAGAACAGGAAAAAGGTGTAAATACCCGTAACTGAGGGTAAAATATGGTACACTGACTTAAAACTAGGCATTAGAACGTCCATATCCAAGATAAAAAATGATGCCAGCATGAAAAAATTCGTTCCGTAATTAGCCGCTAATAAATTCATAAAGATGATATTCAAGCTAATGGTCCGCAAGTCTCTTGAGGACAGTATTATATACATAGCTAGCCATATTACCACCGTGTTGAATATAAAGACTATGAAAAAAAATGTAAACGTCAGCCAAGATTCGATCTTGGTTGTATTGAAATCTTGACGATCCAAAATAGGCTCACAGCTGTTATGAAAACTGACATAAGTGAAGGCGGTGAAAATGTCAATATCAGGATCCAAAGTAGTTGTGTCAGTGTCAGCGAAAATTGCAATTGGGGACGTCATCTGAAAATAAAGCTCCTAAAACAAGCTGTTTTTACTTATTTTATTTAAACCAAAACATAAATCTAAACACAACAGTAAAAACGAAATTAGAATTTTATGATTCCCATGCTGCTTATTCAAGATTGGTTTAACAGTTTAGAACTTCAGATGTATTTCACAGTAAAACCAAAAAATCTATTTATTTATAAAAAACAAAACTCAGACTTCCATAACTTCCACTGCCACATAGCTTATTCGAAACTGAGTCGGCAGTTTCAATTCATAAGCGAAAACTATTCACACCCAAACCCATGTTTTTGAGGACCATTCCTTTACGAGAATCAACGCTACACGGAACATGTTGAGCAAATATTATTTAGATATATATTTAGATTATTGAAAATGAAATGTCATTACACACTTAAATTAAATACTTTTCAACCGTCATGTCTATATGTTTTCACAACAACAATAAATATCGCTTTAAAAACCAAAAAATTATCAAAAAATTGATGCTAAAGTTAAATTTTAAATGAAAAATAGGATGTAAATACGTTAAAACTTTTTTCAAAGTTCACTGTTGATATGACAGTATATACCGAATTAAATTTCTTCAATTTTCGGATGTTTATTTTGTAGGCTCGGAAGTAATATATGTGCGATTCTTATCAGTAAAGCAATGTACGTTCTTAAATTAATTCTGTGTGTGTGGGTCTCATTTTATTGTGTACTTATTTTGCTTAAACCGTAACAAAACATTGGTGCTCAAGTTTGGGTAAAAAAGTTAGTTTGTTGGGTGGAAACTTATCTTAAAGAACTATCTGAACGAAATTTTCAAGCACTTGTTATCAGATGACAATCCAGCTCAGGACGAATCTAAACAGGAAGAAAATAAGTAATGGCTCAGGATAAATCTCAAAAGGATGAACATTTTACTTAACAAGTAGTGTGTGCAACAATTCTGCTGAATCAAAAAAAATAAAAGTATGCGAAAGAAAAAAAACAGAGCGACAAACCACTTGAAACGACACAAGACATTGAATTTAGAATCAACTTATGCAGTTAACCAACTCAACTTGGCCAACTTGGCCAACTTAAGGGGGGGGGCTACCCAGGTCAAAAATCAAAGTTCTCCAATTTTGCTTATTTTCACATATGTTACTCCCCCAAGGCACCCCAACATCAGATAAGAACAATTAAGCTTGAAGGTGCACTTTTGGTTCAGTGCGTTTGTCAGTGTATTTACAAAGGCAAAAGTGCGCAAAAAAGCCCAAAAGTAGCCCTTAGTTGGACAGTTCTAACACATACCACATCAAGCCAATCAGGCTGAAACTTGGCATAGTAGTAGCCCACATATATGCGCAAAATCGTATGATCCGGATTTTCGATATGTTTTCAATTCCAAAATCGAGGGCGAAATGTGAAAAAATGGCCGTTTTTTGGGTCCGCCAAGTTTGAGTGATTTTACATTTGGCGTCACTGCTCAGGCCATGGGCAAAAAATTAATAAAATGGATCATAGAGGTTGAGATATGACATTAGGCTATCGAATCATGTAAAAATCAGCTTCGTCAGTATTAACAAAAATTTCGAGTAAAGGAACGCTTTGTGAGCACAAAAAACTTTTTTGCGCCTATGATTTACACGTAAAATTGAATTTTTGGGAGCCCCTAGTAAAAAATTGGCACAAGCATTGGTTCCAGTTTGTTACATCTGCGATGCGCCTTCCCTGGGGCTACATTGTGTGAAAATTTGAAGCGAATCGGAGAACCTAAAATTTTCACTTATACGGGTAGCCCCCCCCCTTTAAGTTGGCCAACTCAACTTGGCCAACTTGGCCAACTTGAACATCCGATACTTTGACTATTTGAAATGAAGTCAAGTTCTAATCCTCTAGTTAATTTTTTCAAGTTAGTTAGTCAGTTAATGAAAATGAAAATTTAAAATATAAACTTCGAGATTTGAACTTGACTTTATTTCAAATAGTGACAGTATCGGATGTTCAAGTTGGCCAAGTTTTCCAACTGAAGTTAGCCAAGTTAGCAAGTTTTAAGTTGGCCAAGTTCGCCAAGTCAGCTGGCCAACTTGACCATTTCTAATAGCACAAGACCAGGACGGTGTGCCCCCGGATGTGCCCTCAAAATTTGTTAAAATAATTTTTAATGTATTTTCAGATTCATTTATTTATCATCATCCAACATTTAGGCAGAACAGTTAACAATTCTTCGAAACAAAACTAACTAACTACGTATAAACATCAACTGATTAAGTTGGCCAAATTTGGCCATGTAGAACACTACACTTGGACCGATCAATCGAAGACGCAAGATGAATGCTAATTTCACATATAGTCAACATGAAAAGCAAATTAAAAACAGACACAAAATTTAAATCAGAAGCGCTGAAAATTCTAAAGTATGCTGAGTTCATGAACTAAAACATAAAAAATCTGAGCAGAACTGAAGCAGACAATCCTAAATTTCGAAACATTCACGCGTAAAAAAGCCTTGAACTTGAAACCGAACAGTCTAAGAAGACTACCTTAACCAAAACGAAACAAGTCCAAAGGAGAGCAAAAAACCAACTTCAAGATCCCAAAAACTAATGCAAATAATGAAGGATTGAAATAAACACAACGACGAAGAAAGAAACGCACCGAAGAAGAAAATAAGAAGAAGAAGAAAAGAACCGTCTTGTCTGTGATGCTCTAGGGTACCCAACCCCTTGCACACAGCTAGATGTTACCCTATGCCAGGTCAAAAGAGTCCTTTGACTCTAACCATTACTGGCGGGTAAATATAAAAAAAGATGGCAATCCAAAAAAACGAGCACGAAAAAAATGGTATACAGAAACAAAATGAAAATAGCCTTTAAAATTTCATATACCACACGGACACTCAGTCTTTTCTCTGACGGTTGAACACATGAACCGAGTTTGAGAAAAATAAAAAATGTTTAGCCGAGAAAAATAGAGTGTCAACAACCTCCAATAGAAGTTATTTTAGCAACTCATCCATCCATAAACTTTTTAGTGAGCATTAGCGATTGCGTTTTGCAGCACATATTGAGTTTCAACATACGTTCTGTGAACTCTCTGTCTTTCTGCTTTGCATCTTGCATGCGTTCAAATACAAGCGAGCTGACAAACACGATGTACCTAAACGCACACACACACACACACAAACACACAGTCACAGGCTGCAGCACTATTTTAGTCACAGAAGGAAAGTAACAACACAGTGAAAGTGAGACAGCAGGCAGGCTGTGCGACACTGTAGCACTCAAACACAGTCTTAAACAGTGAACGCAGACACAATTATACAGCAACCGCACAGTACAGTACCGATCAGAATTAACTACCTATGATGCTGCAGTCAGCGTCACTGATCGAGCCATAGCGTCACTGACTGCAGCTATTGCATTGACGTCACAGGTCCAATAAATTGGACTTGTTTACTGAATTTTAATAAGTGACTCCGGAGTCAGAGTCAGTGACTCCGGAATCACGCTCACATTAGTCATACCAGACAGCTAAACCAGTTTGTTTAGGGTGTGAAATGTGTACGTACGTATATGTACAAACGTACATGCCGAAACGTACAACAGAAACTGGGCTTTTCTGCAAGCCAGTCCAACTAACTTTTTGTTCCTTCTAGAGAAGGAACCATCGTTTTGAAACCAACTCTGCGCAGTGTTAAAATAAGCACTGCATGTTGGTCAGCGTATATGATTAACGTGTAAATTCAGCTTCCGTAGTCTTGTCGCTTTTTGTCGGCACACACTATTTTTTGCTAT
>JASANF010006748.1:0-45000 GCA_030248245.1 Trissonchulus sp. WLG1_4
TCTTTGTTTTGTGGAAAAATGGTAGGACAGTGTCCAGTGAATTTGAACAAAACAAAACATAGGGCTATCAAATAGATTTTCATTGCCAGCAAAAGCTATCTATTTGATGTAGTCAACGGGTCACCAGATATAAGTGTATATATGGTTTTTTTATTAGATAGTACACATCAGGTCATTGTACAGTATATGATAATATCTAGTCACTACAATTGCCCCCTCCACGGGAGACGGAGTCGACAAAACTATATGTCTATCACTGTTATATCGTCAGTGAAAGTAACATGTTTAATATTTGTCTTTGTTTTTTCAAAAATAATAGCTGGTTTAGTCCTATCTAAAGAAATAATTTCAGGCTTATTATTCTTGAGAATGGTGACTGTCTTGTTAGTCTTGCCCATGACTTTATAAGGCCCATGGTACGGTTTTTCAAGACCTTTGGAAAATGGTTTTTCTCTTAGAATCCAGGCGTGTGTGGACATATCTAAGTCTTTGGGGATATGTACTCGATTTGAATATTTGCGGACGGGGGGTGCAAACGAAGCAGCTTGTTGGAACAGCTTGGCGAGAGACTAGTGGTGGGAAAGAAGAGGAGTTTTGCACCTGTGGAGAGAAGAAAGAACTTGGAAGGTCTACGGTGGCTCCATATACCATTTGTGTAGGAGCGTAGCCGTGAGAGTTGATAGTGTTGCGCAAACCCAAGAGAATGAGTGGGAGTTGTGTGTGCCATGAACGGTTTTCGCACTTTGTACGCAACGCGTTTTTTAGCGTTCGATAGAATCTTTCTATTGCTCCGTTTGACTGTGGGTGGTAGGCGGTTGTCTTTCGGTGTTTGATGCCAAGTTGGAGCATTATTTCGTGCCACAGGTTGGATTCAAATTGCGCTCCACGGTCAGTAATTAGAGTGTCCGGTACTCCGAAACGGCTAATCCAGCTTGCAACAAAGGCGTAAGCGACCGCCTCGGTGTCGATACTTGATATTGGTACAGCTTCTACCCAAGAGGTATATCGGTCGATAGCTGTAAAGAGGTACTTATAGTTTCTTGAAGGTGGTAGTGGTCCGACAATGTCTATATGGACAGCTCGAAATCTTTCGTTGGTAGGAATGGTGCCGATTGGTGTTTTAGTGTGTTTCGTGATCTTACACGACTGACATAATTGGCAAATTTTACACCATTCTTGGATGTCTTTATTCATTTTAGGCCAAACAAATTTATTTGATATTAGGCGTTGTGTAGCTCGAAGGCCTGGGTGATGCAAATTGTGTGCGTCAGTAAATGCTTGTCGTCGAAGACTTATCGGCAGAAATGGTTTTAACTTTCCGTTTTTATGAAGGTAGGTAATTTCACCATGGCTAGTTTGTCGTGTAGTGATTGAAAGTGTAGTGTTGTTGAGAAAAGTTTTCAGTTCTTTGTCTTGAGATTTAGCTTTGGCTAGAAAACCATCGTCGGCTAGTGTGATGGCAGTGACTCTCGAAAGACAGTCGGCAACTATATTAGATTTTCCAGAGATGTGGATTATAGGTGCGTGGAACTCTGAGATGTATGATAGCCAACGTGATTGTTGTGGTGAAGGTGTCTTCATGTTTAAGCAGTTCGTTAATGGTTTGTGGTCGGTTTTGATAGTTAGTGGCGATCCAGCTAGCCAGTTGAAATGTTTGAGAGCGCAGTATATTGCCAACAGCTCGCGGTCGACAGCTGATTTTTTGCCCTCTTGCGTTGTTAGCTTTCTGGAGTAAAACGCCAACGGTTTGGCTGTGCTATCTTCTTGATACAAAACAGCACCGACAGCGACGTTTGATGCGTCAGTTGTGAGAGTAAGCTGGGAATTTGGAATGGGATGGGCCAGTGTGATTGCGTTTTTTACAGCTTGTTATTTCAGTTATATGTTAAATTTATAATAAAAAACGTCTAATTTATGCTTCCGTGTTTTTATGCGTATAATTAACAAAAAAGTGGAAGTTTTAGCTCTTACTCGTAAGTATTGTCTGTTGATAACTTAATATATCAGATTGTTTTGTGCATTTTTTAAGTTGTGTCTACTTTTTTATTGAGCACTTTGTTAAAAAAGCAAGATTTTTAAGACTGAAAATTAAAAACTACGTTGAACGAGTATATATTTATATTCTCCCGTAACCCGTAGCATGGGTGACTTCTTAGTTCTAGATGTCTAAATGCCCCCCTAGATATCGAAGTGACGTAGAAGACAAAAGATTTCCATTTTTCAATCTAAAACAGCCGACGACTTTCGGGTTCCCGTCCGCTGGCCCCCACTTACCTTTATGCTGGCTACAAGGGTAAACGCATGTTGTCCAATAGTGTGCAATGCTTGTAAACACACCGTCCGCACTATTGCAAGTTTGAATTTGAGTCACACCAAGATTACATAATAGGAAGAGTATGGTATTCTCCCTATTATGCCTTAGGGCGTGCGTCAAATGTGGAGCGCAAAATAGCCCTTTTTACGACGATTTTGAGGGGTTTTTGGGGGTACCTCACCCTGATTTTACTCAACTGAAGGGGCAAACCCCGCTATGTGCTATAGGTTCAAGGCTACGGTGTTGCGGAGCGGGGCGCGGGGAGCGCCCCCCTCAGTTAAGACACATCAGAGCCCTTCTGGGACTACCCAATCTGAATATTTTGGTTGTTCGAGTTCAAGGCAGCGATCCCTTCAAAAAGTTAAGTTAGGGTCCATATGTACAGTTAAATATGTACAGTGAATACATTCCCCTTCCCCCTAACCCCGCGGGTACCCACTTCAACTGGAAAAACCACTACTACCGACAAAATTGGCCTAGAAATTAAAAAATTCTCAAAATTTTTTCCTGGGGGCTTTTCGCCCCCAGACCCCTGCAAACTCTGTGGTTTACTATTCATTGTTATTAACTTTCATCTAAGCCTATATATATATGCTGCCTACAAGAGTGCATTATGCTGCGTTTACTTGTGTAATATACCGTCTGATATGAAGTTCCCATCTTTTGTTTTCAATTTTCCTGTCTAAAAAAAATTTCGATAGGTACGTCTCCAGTTGACTCCAGTCCAAAAATTGAAAAAACCTCCATTTTATCTGGGGGCTGCAGCGCTCAGGCCCAGGCCCCCACAACAGTGAGTTTATTTAATTTCAATGACCATATTTACATTTTGTTATGTAAGCCACTTCGCCAATAAGTGTAAAAATAAAAGGATTCTGGTGGCTGACGCCCCCGAACAACCCAATAGTGAGTGACCAAAAAGTAGAAAAGGTGCGACCCCCCCTTATTAAAATCCGGGCTACGCCGAGTGGTGGGTCAAAGTGGGTCGCGTGTCGGGATTTACGGTGCGGGTTGGGTCGCGGGTTACCCACGAGTGTCGAGCCGCGGGTTGGGTTGGATCGTGGATCAAAAAATCTGACCCGCGTCCACCCCTGCGCGGACGAATTGGAACTTTTTTCAGACAGTACTGCATGAAATTTCCACGCAGAATATATATCGTGTGCCATCTACTAGGGTCAGCACTCCGCAGTTAGCAGATTACTAGGTCAAGGGCCAATACAATAGGCCAATACGTAGAAGGGACACTATACCTTAGGTTACATAAAAGGGGCATTATCATACATGAGACTGTTTAAGTTTGAGCAACTTCACCCGCCACCTAAAACAAGGGCTCCAGCCCCCCCCAGAGTGTCTGGAAGCTTATGACGCAAAATGGGTGTCTCATGAATAAAGATGCATGGGAGCATACGGCGATTATTATTGATTTATTCATTGATTTATTTATTCGCCGGTGCAATAATAAATGCTAGAATTTACAAATACAGGGGTTAGTACAAAAACATCAGGCAGGTCCGGGCCGAGCTGAGGAGTCAGCTACTAACACCCGGCCAAACAAAAACTTCGTTAGATCGATTCTTTCCAAACGTGTCTTAAAAACTGATACGTTAGGAGCGGCCACAACTGAATCAGGCAGTTGGTTCCATATAGGTACTACGCGGTTAGCAAAAAAGTATTTATTGGTGCACTTTTGGGCATCAGAGACGGGTAGATTGTTAAGGGGGGGTGCCTTCGGTCTGAAGGGGGGATACCCCCCACAAGCCCTATGTGAAGCAAAAATAGGCAACGACGTTGCTCCACTCAGTCGGAAGATAACATTGAAAAATCAACAAAATGTAATGCAATCCCTAGAAGTTTTACTAAACCCATATTCTTTCAAATTGGCAACTAAATTTTTCAATCAGCAACTAGAATGTTGAATATATTTGCTAGATTACCACTAAAAACATTAAAAAATGGGTGCCAAGGTGGCCCTTATTAAGTTATTTAGAGGGCGGCCCCAATTGCGGCTTCGTGGCCCATATTCAGTTATGGTGTGGCCCTAAAAGAGACATAGAAAGCGGCGTGGAATTTTGTGGGCCCTTAATAGGCGGTTTTACCCTATATTATTAGTTCATAATTTAACCTAACTGTTTGTTACGCAAGTTAAAGTATTGACTAAAGCCTAGTTCAAACTAGTCCGGAAGTGTCCGTAGTTGTCCTTGTCTGGTGTGTCTCCGTGTCCAAAAGGTCCGTAAAATTTTCTTGGCGTTCAGACACTCACGGACCAGACGGCCCAGCATATGTATTGGAACGCCCAGAAGTAAGTTTAAACTAAATCTAAATCTAACTAAATCTTAGCAAAAGAAATAAAATTGCCACACCAGTGCATAACGCAGTTCATCAGAATTTGCTGCATATTCGGAATTAATGTCCCAAGTCTGTTTAATCCGAAGGTTTTGGAACTCTTCCCTAATCTACATAGCTAATCGGCTGGAACGATGCTCCGGGAGAAATAGTCCTTTTACGCCTTGATTTCAAAGGGAGTACCCCCACTCGTTTCAGCACATTACCAGCTCGCCACTGAGTTCATGCTGGTGGTCTGCTAAAACGAGGGGGGGTACCCCCCCCCCACCTGAAACCAAGGCGTAAAAGGGCTATTTCGGCCAGAGCATCGTTCCCGCAGACTAGCTAGAATAAGGAAGACTGCCATACTCTTCCTTTTTATGTACTCTTGCTTGTAGTTAAGACTTAAAATTTACGTTACAAAAGATTAAGTAAAATAATTGTTATCTATTACTCATCGAATGAATAATAATTTTCTGCAGTCAATATTGTTTGGTTGGTATTGGTATGCATATTATGTATATAATTATAAGTAAGAACTTACAAATTTTGAACGTTCCAAAATTTTGACTTTCTGAAAGGTGAACGTTGAGAAAGGTGACTTTCTGAAAGGTGAATTTCTGAAAGGTGAACGCAAACCTTTCGTGAATGAAATTATTTCTAAATTCCTATTTCTGTACACACTCACAGTTGAGTGGCTCCAAAGTTTTTCAACAACAAAAAGTCATTTATTGTAAACACGTATTTGACTTTTGAAGTAAAAAACTCATTGATGTAAAAACAGTGTTTTTTTAAATGTCTCTCCGAGATTCGAACTCGGATCAATGGATTAAGGAACCGTGTCAAAAATCCAAACGTATAACACGTTTGAAATGACACGTTTCAAAATCGTGTTTTCGCCAAAAAATACACGATATGCAAAAGCGAAAACACGTTTTGGGATTAACTGCGGCTGCCACTTTATGCTTAATTAATCACAGCTATCAAAAGTTGGTGGGCAAGGGCCGTAGACATACATATGCATACGTACGTCTACGCAAAATAAAGCCGCTAAAGCAACTCGCTAAGTAATACATACCTAAGTAATAGTAATACCCGCTAAGTAATAAGTAATAAGTAACATTTGCGCAAACCGCAAGCCGAAACAAATTGTTAATGCTGTAGATAAAGTTAATTGCAGTGTCAATCAAATAACACAATTTGCATTAGCATTTAAACGTTTGCAAATCGTGTTTTCAAAACGTGTACACGTTTCGAAAATTGTCTCATTTTTGACACACACGGTTCCTAAGAATCCAATGTACTAACCAGTTCATAAAATATGAGACCTCTGGTTAAAAAATGTAAACTTCGACTGACGTATTCAAGGTTCTTCGACAAATAACAAACATGTAGACACTACTACTAAATACCACCTAGTTTCATTTTAAAAAATATAAAAATAACATACTTGTTTTAACTTCACAAAACTATACTCTTTAAGACAATTCTTGTTAGTAATTTCTTTCGTACTTTTATATGACTGTATGATTAGTACGCTGAAAATCAATGATTAAGCAACAAGTTCCGCTATCTCGGTTGGCTCAATTGGTAGTGTGCCTGCATTTACTGAGCATCTGATTTCGGATCAGAACGTCGGTGGTTCGATTCCGTCCCGGAGCTGGATCTTTTACCTGGGGTTGCTCTGCACTGCATACCTAGAGACTGAGAGTTCTGCCAAGCTGGCAGATGATAATGTGTGGCGGACTGACCGGGGTCATACTGGCACTTGCACAACCACAAGGAACAAGTACAAGCACAAGCACAGGCACAGGCACAAGCACAGCCGGTTCACACTACAAAAGTTTTGTCCGCGCACAAGCACAGCGCTTTTTGCAAAGCACAGCCAATGCGCGTAGAGATTTTGTAACTGTCAGTTTGGATATAGGCACAATGAAGTAAAATAAAGCGGTAAAGTGTAACTTTTGGAGAAAAACCTTGTCAAAATGAATCTCTAAATTGACTAAAAATAAATTGCGCTAATGTGTTTCTTTTTTAAAATTTTAATTTCGTTTAACTTTTGAAATCAATTTACGTTTTCATTTTAGTTTTTAGCTTCTCTCCTATGTAGTTCTTTCTTGCGTAAAATAGTCCGAGAAAGTTTCAAAACTTTTAAAATTTTAGCCTAAAATAATATGACGAAAACGCACTTTCTGAACAGATAAGACGTTACATTGGCGGTCTTAAATTTGATTGGCTGGGTTTGTGCTTGTGCAATTTTTAGTGTGAACGTATACGCGTTGTGCTCGTGCTTATGCCTGTGCTTGTACTTGTGCTTGTGCTTGTTCTCGTGCAAGTGCCAGTGTGAATCCATCAATAATCCGTAATGAAATTATGTGCAAATTATATGAAAATGCACGTAAAGCCATGGTTTTATAAATCCACCTTTGTGAATTTCACTTTTAGTTTTTCCAGGTTGTGCGGTACTAATACTATAAAAAATTTATTTTTAACAATTATATTTCATGTCTAGTTTTTTCGGCACCAAACAATATGCCTTGATTGCTGACTTAAAACATCTTTCCAAACAGTGTCTGTCACAGTTGATGTTGAAATTGATCCTGGGTTATAATCGTCAGCCAACTATTTTCAGTCCCCCACTTTTTTTGTTTAAACTGTAAGTTCAATAAGGTACCTACCGTATTTCCTCGGAAAAAGCCCCGGGGGTTTTATTGTATCGTGAAGGTCCGAACAGAGGCTTTACTCAAGGCGGGGTTATGGGTTTTATTTTTTCGTGAAGGTCAAAACGGAGGTTTTATTCAACGCGGGGGCTTTATTTCTTGGTAATTTTTTGCAGACCAGATGAAATTTAAACCTGCAGCATAGCAGGTTTTTATTCTGCTGAAATTTCAACTGAGCAAAAACCATGGTTTTAGAAAATTTACAAAATTTGTACGAATCATGCGATATTTTGTAATTAAAATATGTGCAATTCATATGCACACGTACGTAAAACCATGGTTTTTGAAAACCACCGTGGTGAAATCCACCCCTGGGGTTTTATTCGAGACAGGGGCTTTATTCAAGGTATTACGGTAAATCAACATGCTTTTTTGTATATGTTTGTTTGTTTTGTCTCAGCTGTGTATCGTTTATTTTTGTGTCAAATGGTCATATTATTTTGATCACGTTTTAATTTTAATTTTGTGCTACAGTTTTAGCAAAGTTTGATCAAAAGTTGTAGAACCCTGAAACAAAACGGATGGCGTGATTTTTGTGACTACTCGCTGAACTCTTTGCAATTTGTTCTCTTTGTAAAAAATGGCTTGTTTTTTGTCCCATATGGTGCAGCCTTTTGTTGTCAGACTTTACCAAACATTTGAATTTATGCTAACACCTACTTACCCTAGTTCAATATTCATTGGGTAGACAAATAACAACGTCAGCCAGAGTTTTTTTGACAAACAAATGGGAACAAATTAAATAACGCCACGTAAGCATTAAGGGTTTCAGAAAATCAGTGTTAAGGTTTTTTTATTAGTGTAGTAGCCACATGATTTTATCACAAATGAAAACCTTGTAATACTTTGAATCCAAAAATTTGGCTCTGAACACAATTATCGCGCAGATTGCAGAATAAACTATCGTTAAGAATTGATCTGTAGATGTGAATAAAAGTGTTGATTATTGCAGATTTAAGATAATATAATGACGACCGGATCAAGAACTATCCGGGTTGGGGCAGCATGGCCGACATATCCTGTCCTGTTTGACTGTGTCGGCACTGATCAGCCGTGCCCATTTTGGGGCATTGATGCTGAACCAGCTAGAAGACTGTTGGAGCTCATGGGATTCGAGCCAACTCCGATAATTGCTAACAACTACGACACCGCGATAAATATGCTCAAAAACAATATCATTGATTTCAGCTTGTACACCTTTGATACACGACAACTTGCTCTGGCACTTAACCACAGCAATTTGACGTATACTCTGCCCGCCACGAGTTCTGGCTTGGTGCTGATGTACAATTTAAAGTCGGCATTTTATTCTTCGACATCGGTATTTTTCGGTACAATGAATTGGACTGTCTGGCTGTCGTGCTTTGTATTTTTTCTATTTTTTGTTATTCAAAAGCATACTGCTAATTACGCTTCTGCATACAACAGCTGCTGTAAGCTAGCGTTTTGGTTGCATACGTTTATGTTTGGATTGCTTCTAGCCGTAGCATCAAACACCATGGCTGTTGGGGTTACTAAAAGGTCAACCGTGCCATTTTTTCGGGATTTGCAGCAATTGCTGAAATTGATCGAATCTGGACACTGTGAGCTATTCATTGATGCAGTGGCTAATTACGATTTTAAGCGCTCCACACCGGTGCCTGAGCCAAATACTGTGTCGTTTATTTCCAAATTGAGGCTCTTTTTGGCGTCTGCACACAGCAACGTCCACATTGAATATCTTTCGCCCGCCCTAGCCATGGATATTATATCTAACGCTACCGCAGCCAACCAGTGTGCGCTAATTGTGTCGTTCTCCGGTTTTTACAATGCTTTAAGGCTTTTTATGAAGTATTGCGAAAAAATTGAATATATTGACGTCTTGGATAATTTGTTTTACGAAATCAATTTTGCGTATCCTTTTAACAAAGAAGTTGTTCGAAAAACTGACATAGACATTATGATGAACGTGGGATCTTTTGCCAATTTTTTTGAAAAAACTGAGCAGTCATTTGCCATTAAGGAGTTGACACAAATTCATTGTTCATATCACCACCAAAGGATGCTTTCTCTCCAACTCAGCCATATTTTGGAACCATTAATATTTTTGGTCACTGCTTTAGCAGTATCATGCATTTCACTTCTGATCGAGTATCTCATTTTTCAATGGGTTTAGACTCATACATACGTGATTTGTGGCTGTGTTATTTAAACCAGTTATAAATATTACAATGGTAACATGCTAAATGTACCAAATTTTGGGCTAAATTTTTGTCATAATGATAATGACCTTTGATTTCTATAAAAAACTAGTTAATGTTGAGACCTTGAAAATTCAAAAAAAATCCAAGAAATATATGAGCATTTACAAAATTGTAGCCATGTGTCATTTAGAAGTTTCTTGTAAATGGAGCGCAGAAGGCGAGAGACACGAGGGCAAAATTGACCGTGCGCCCGAGCCCAAGTGGAACGTGGCTTAACGGCCGAGGACCGCAACAAACGCATAAATACTCAGATTCCGGTCCTCGTTCAGTTTCGAAACCAACCCGTTTAATCTCCAAAATAACTGCAAAGCTCTCCAAACAGCCGAGAGCGCACTCGTTCATACATTTGGTGCTTCACGTAACAGTGCGTTAGTGCATTCTACACCGCGCTATAGCCTATACAATAGACATTAGACTGCATTAGGTAATATGCTGAGGCCTAAGTTTCGTACATACGACACACAAACATTCACAGAAATATGCATTTTAGGTCTTGCCCATTTTTACACGGCAATTAACACAGTCGGCATACGTGTTGACTGAACTTTTGTAATAATTATAAGTTGAGGCCGCCCCGTAAAAGTATTACATATGTGAGAAATGATTACCTTATTTAAAATGCAGCAGTGGTGGTGCCGTGAGGGTAATCAGGAAAAGAGACAGAAATCAATCAGACAGTACATACTGGTTTTATTATATCAGGTAGAACCCATATACCATACCTCACGCTTGTAAACTACCCTTTGCTTTCATCAGACAAAACTCAAATTCAACAATCTAACTGTAGTGTCCCGATCTTGAACTAAAGTCTGACAAAAAACGAAATGTGTTTTGTTACGAAAAGAATAGATTTTGACTATCAAGAGTACAGCAAGTAGTGACAGAAGTCATGCCATTAAAATAAGTAAGTGGCGCAACTATTTTTTCAGACTTTAGAATTTAACCAAATGCTTCGGTAGTTTAAAAAAAACTGGAGCTAATTTAGCGATCGAATTGACGTCACGCTTCGAGCAAAACTAGCCTCCCGTACAAGACAAATCTTACTTAATTGTACAGAAACAGCTTACTGTAGAGGTGTTTTATTGAGAAACACTCTTTTGACAATGAACAATTTTATAATATGCTGTCTGATTAAAAAAATTTGAAAACCTAAATAGTAAACTTTCATTTTCTCTGCAAAGTGTAAAATTCAGCCAAAGCGTCCAACTTTTTCTGCAATAGCGCCTCTTTCCTTGTGTTTGTTTCATACTATTTTTTGTGCTTTAAAAAAACAAACTGATACCCTCTCGAAAATTGAATGTGGGTCCATATTTTAGGTTTACCTCCGTTCTTGTTAATAGCCGTTCCGGTAGTCAAAATTAAGCTGTATTTATTATATTTTACTGCAGGGGATGAGTTTTTAGAAAATAAGGGCTTATACTTTAGGCACATTTTTTGAGAATGAAATATTATATCTACTTTATTTGCAGGTTGCGATGCTTGCTCGAAACCATTTTTTTGTTTTACAGAAAAAAACAGTTTCGACAAATGTATAGCCCCAAGTGTAACTACTTAAAATGTTGCAGTTATCGTCACTGACTGTTGTAAGTTTTTTGACAAATAAATTAAAAGGTAATTGAAATTAAATTAAAATGATTTGAATTTAATAAAGTAACTACTGCGACGAAACCAAAATTGTTGGGTAGCAATCGTTGCATCATATTCCATTCCTTTTGGATTTTTATACTCGGCGAATACAGGTAGGCTATGTATTGGCTTTGTACCTACTAAACTAAGTAAAATCAAAGTTAAATTGAAAAAGAATATTTTAACCATAATTTCAAATTTTGACAAAGCAATTTTATGATTAAGTTTTCCCTTGTTTTATTATTTTTTTGAAGGGCAATATAAGCAAATTTTGCAACAATGTTCAAAATTTGTACATTGTCAGTGACAAAACAAGATATAAACTTTGTTTCAACATCGTCAATTTCAATCGATTCGAATGCTGTAAGATTACTTACTATCAAGATAATGCTTTTTTGTAGAATAAACAAATAAGAAAGTGGAGTGCATCTTGCACCTCCAACATCTCACATAACTCGCAGATCAAGACCAAACAAGCTGTTATGCTGAATGAGAAGTGGCTACATTGTGAGGATTGAGTGTCAATATTCCAAAGAAAATATTGAACGCGGCCATTATTTGTGGATAAGTGATTTTCAATCCTAATTTTCGCAGCACATTTGCTGCTGAGCTGCTTCAAAGCCTAAAGGCCTATTCATACGAGAGAGCATGAGCGGGCGCACGAGCGAGCATTCAAAATAAAATGCGCCCGCTCATGCTTCATGGCGTGCGCCATGGCGTACGCCATGGAGCAAAATGCCCCCTCTTGTGAATAGGCCTTACTGATAAACTGACACAAAAGTCAAAATATGAAAAAACATGCAAGCAAATGTCATAATAAAATTTTGCAAAAAGTTACAACATTGATTGCTGAGTTGTGAGTGTAAATGAGTTTAGTGACTTTATTTCCACGACCTCAGCCAGCAAGCAATATTTACACACACGTATATACGGAGTATTCGAAAAGTTAGGCGTTCAATTTAATTAATCAAGTCTAATAATTTTAATTTAACTAGGCTATAGCTTGATATCAAGTTAAAACAGCCCAAATAACCTGAGTTCAAAAACCATGTGCAATACAAATTCAGTTCTGAAACAACAGGGAAGCTGGCCATAAGACAATGTTTCTACTAAATATGTAATATCCACTTTCAATAAAAAATGGATAAACGTTACCATTATGAATAACAATTTTTGAAATGATTAAGAAGGTCTGGAAAGTTTAAAAATAGACTTTTGCAAGTTACATAGCTACGAAGAAAAGATCCTAAACTAAAGTTTTTGTCACAAAATATTTGATTTAGAAAAATTAAAAATTGGGCTTGTCCGGGAGTCGAACCCTGGACCTGTCGCACCCGAAGCGTGCATCATACCACTAGACCAACGAGCCACATGATACACTCTAGATATGTAGATGATATATGCACTAGTGAAACACAAGATCTCAGTGTACTGTTCATGCATTATGGGTACAGGTAGGTAGGTAACTGTAATCGAACTGTGTTTCACCGAAATTAGAAATTTATAAAAAGCAAAGTTAGGCGAAGAAGAATTCATTAATTAAGTAATCTACAGCCTTAAAAACGTTCAGCTTTAGTTTCAGTTTAACAAAGATCTTAGAAACTGCAGAAATAAGCAAGGACGGTTGGCTCAGGTGGTAGTGCGCTAAGCATTTACTGAGCATCTGATCTCAAGTGAGAAGTTAGGGGGTTCGACACCCCACCGGTTCGCAACTTTTGCAATCCTGCATGGTTACAGCTGCTGTCCGTCATCCTCACATCATTTCCTTAGCAAGATTGACCTACCTGCCCTTCCAGTGTTAATTAACAGTGGAAATTTGACCTACCCTAAATTACATTGTATTCAGAGAATCTGAATATAGTATATACGCGGCCCCTAAAAGACCAAACAACAATAAACATTTTGTCACCTACTTATTGATTTACGTACAGTCCATTTCAAATGAAAATGCCTCCGACGCGTCGGCCGACGCCAAAATTTTCGACGCGTCGGATGACGTCATCCGACGCGTCGGGTGATGTCATCCGACGCGTCGGGTGATGTCATCCGACGCGTCGGGTGATGTCATCCGACGCGTCGGATGATGTCATCCGACGCCAAAACTTTTACCAAGCATTTTGGGTCAATATTGGAATTAGGTTGCAACTTGCAGTCAAAGGGCCGAGGTTTTTAGTGCATGGGGGGTGGGCAAAAATAAAATTCAAGCACTTGAGTGTACTACAAGTTATTAAATTAAATTTATTAAAAGGTTTAGATAAAAATTTTAAATTTCATTACAAAAAATTTTACATTTATTTAAAATGACTTGAAAAATTGATACTAAAATTAAATAGCACAGGAAAGCTTAGTATATACACCGAAATTTTTCTGGCCAGTAAGCCAGACAGTCTTATGTAACCTGGCAAACTCTCCCCCAATTGTTAACATCTATTAGAAATAGGGGATACTTCACGCACGAAGTTCAAAAAGATAACTTTTTTCCAGATTTGAAAGTAATTTGCCTTTTGTTTCAGTTACTTAGGTAAGTTTGGAAATAAAAAAGTAAAAAAAATGTATTTTTAATTACATATTTGTTTCTGTCGTTTCTCGTTTCTGACCCCCCCTTTTCTATGTTTGCATCTAAATTTTATCGAGTTTCATTTGGCGTCGGATGATATAAAACTTTTCCTAGCGAGGCCAGCAAGCTTGGCGTCGGATGATGTCACCCGACGCGTCGGATGATGTCACCCGACGCGTCGGGTGATGTCATCCGACGCGTCGGATGATGTCATCCGACGCGTCTGGCGTCGGAATTCGGACGCCAAGAGGCATTTTCATTTGAAACTGACTGTACTAAAACTATATGAAAAGTTACTTAAAAACTGATTAGGAGCATCTTTTGCTCAAATTAACTTCCTGAAAAACGTATACCTAATTGAAAAAATGCGTCAAAAGTTTTGTAATTAGAAAAATGATAGGCCTTCTAGCGTGCCTAATTTCTAATATTTGGATAGCATTACCCGGTTATTTAGCATTTTAGATTTGCAGAGTCTCATTCAGTCAAAGTGATCAATTCGTTTTGAAAATAAATGAAGTAGAATCAGTGACGGTTTGTATGCGGCATTTCATTTTTTAATCCACTGATTGTTTTTTACATTTGCTACCTATTAGGCTGTGTCATTCAGTCATAATTACTTTGTGCAACAAGCCGTTATCTGTATTAAAAAATACTCCTAGGGTCTTATCCAAAATTGGATTTATCGGATTAGATTTAAATTTAACAAAACTCCGGCTTGAGACTATCGAGGTACCAGAAAATTTTGGCGGCTTTCTATTCTTCCCGAAATTGAGTTTTGAGACCTAACAACTGGATAATTAAATCGTTCTAGAACGATACTGTTTGGCTTGTGTCTACAAGTTTATATTGTCTGCTTTTAATTTAACGTGCCCTTTAAAGTCGTTTGACTGTCAGTATAAAATGATGAATTAGAATAAAACTGACAGCTATAAATTAAAAACTGTTAATTTAAGCTAATTTCCAACTTTTATTTTTTTCAGTAGTCGTCCCAACTCTATTCAATGGTTTGTCCTGATAATTTTTTTACATGTTTCACTTTTATGAAAACTGATAAACACTGAAAACTTTCATGTCTCAAAAGCTTTGGTAAATGGGTTTTTTCTGAGAAAAGTGTCTGATGTGGATAAAATTTTCGGAAACACTTCAACTTTTCAAACAGTGTCATCAATAAAGGTTCACTTTTTTGTGCACTGATTTAAAAAAAACGTTTTCTTTTCATCTTTTTGCACATTTCCTTATCTCAGTAGAAGCAAGAGTACATAATAGCTTCTCACTCTATATAGAAGAAGAGTGAGACACTCTCCAGCCTGCCTGTGTTCTAGCACAGGCAGATGCGCTGGTCGTTTTCAGGCTACATGTTGACATTCTATGCAACATGTGACTGGCCAATCAGAAGCGACCTTCTATTCTCTGATTGGCAGACGCCTGTGCACGTGCTCCAATCATAAAACGGGATAGGGATAAAGGTTCATAACTCATTATTTATTCATAGTCTGCTTGTAAAAACATTAAAAAAGGTTTGCAAATACCTTTGGGGATATTTTGGCAAACTTTCAGCGAAATTGATTGAGAAACTTTGAAGAAATTCAGAAAAGTTTATATCTCAAAAGTTTCTCAATCAATTTCGCTGAAAGTTTGCCAAAATATCCCCAGAGGTATTTGCAAACCTTTTTTAATGTTTTTGCAAGCAGACTATAAATAAATAATGAGTTATTAAGCTTTTATTCCTATCTTAATGCTTATCAACGCATCAGCGATTATATACTAAAGTGTGTTACGCAGGGAATCTACGCGCTGATTGGCCAGTCACATGTTGCATAGAATGTCAACATGTAGCCTGAAAACGACCAGCGCATCTGCCTGTGGTAGAACACAGGCAGGCTGGATAGTGTCTCACTCTTCTTCTATATAGAGTGAGACGCTATTATGTACTCTTGGTAGAAGTATCTGTTTATTAATTGTTGCTTGTTTAGTGGTATCATCATTTTAATATTATTAAAAATGGTGTTATTACCTGTTTATGCTCTGCTACTCGTTGTTGGAATAAACGCTTATCAAAGTAAGTTTGCTTATAGGGCATTTTCATAAACTAATATTAACTGGATTACATCAACTGGATTAACCCTTTCCTTCATAAACTTTTCTAAATTGGACAAAGTCCAACCTTTGGCTGGGATTGGATCTGCCGAGGGAACTCAGCCTGCTTCCCAGTGACAACTTTGTGGCAGAATTGGCACGCGGGTCGCCGGCTCGTTTCACTCGGATACCTAAGGCATCCTCGTGAAGTAACTAATTCTGTGAAACATAAACACGACAGGTTTGAGATAGTGCTAATTATTATTGCTCTGAAGTAACATTCTGAATGGAAGGGTTAACTTCAGTAACTCATCCTAAGATCGACTAAAGTTTATGTAACTTTCTACAACTACTGAATCGTATCATTCGGCATAATATAATTTATGAAAAGGCGTAAAAAAGTAGCCTAGTAGGCTGTCGAATATGAGTCTTAGCTTTGGCAAGTGTGGGTCTAAACAGCTCTGACTGTATCCCTAACAAACAGAGTTTGACATAATCAGACGCAGCTGTTGTCAGAATTCTAATAAAACTGCGTCCTTAACCTCGTTAAGGTGGTGCTCCTAATAACTTCCATGACTTTATTATCTCGTAAGTTGACGTAGGTTCTTGCTAGAATAACTTTCGTTTAAAAATATTAAAGCCATTTACAAAGTTCGGTTTTTAGTAAGTTTCACGTTCCTGCTGCCTTGTTCTAATTTTTTATGACCGATTGAAAATTTCTATTTTTGCTAAATGCGCATAATTTTTCAAACGGCATAACTTTGTTCAAATTTTACGATCTATAGCCTAAACTGTAGGTAATTATGTTGTCGAGGTCTTTTCTTATAATTTTAATCCAATTGTTTTTGGTTCAAATGTTGAAAGAAAGAGGATGCCCCAATTTAGAAAGAATGAAAGAAATGGGGGCGCCGGGACCGGGCCGCCTGCTTCGAAGTCAAGCATGCTAACCACTACACCACCGCCCCCGAGTCTCATAGGCCCTATTTCTCATTTATAACAGGGTCCCCCCTTCGAACATCGCTGCGACCCTGCAACGATACCCGGTCGATACTCATGCTCCCGGGGCGAACCCGATGCCTCAAGGGCGGAGCACATTCACACGTAGGCCTCCAAGCCTACTTCAGTCACACCACACGGGTTTCCTGGCTCACCCGCAACCACACAGGGTTTCTCGATCGACCCAGAACGATTCTCAACCAATACCGAGGGTTTTAACCGGCTCACCGTTAACCGAAACCGAGGGTTTTCTCCGGTTCACCCCTAACCGAAACCGAGGGTTTTTCGGATTACCCATAACCGAGGGACCGATCAGAAAGAGACTATGTACACAGTCACACTGCACACAGCACGAGTACCGTAAGGGTTGAAGTGCCTACCTCAACCCAGGGCATGGGGCACCTAACCCACCTCCGAAGACGGTTCGGGGATAGGGCTGTCCTGAGGACCCGGCCCTATCCTCTCCGTCCTATGTCACGGTCGCCACTATGTTGAAAGAAAGAGGATGCCCCAATTTAGAAAGAATGAAAGAAATGAGGGCGCCGGGAATCGAACCCGGGCCGCCTGCTTCGAAGTCAAGCATGCTAACCACTACACCACCGCCCCCGAGTCTCATAGGCCCTATTTCTCATTTATAACACGAAATACATTAGTTTTTCTAAAATTGGTCAACTTAAAATCGCTGCAGAATTTTACCAAAAACAGAAAACAACATTTTCGAAGAAGGTACACCTGAATCTACTTATTTTCCAATTTTAAGTCTAATATCACAATGAAAAAACGACATGGAGGAGAGCTGTCACGATTCAAAAAAGGGTATTGCCGATCAGAAAAACCTGAGGTTTGCCCACACAAACGACAGTGTCAAAAAATAGAGCGTATTTTTTAATGCAAATAACCGTTGAGAAAAGTTAGAGAAGCCAAAAAGTAACTAACGAAAAATTAGTTGAAAAATTAGTGTAATTTTGTCAATGTCGCTCAACGTAATTTGAAATATTTTTAGAAAGGTCTGCCTACACAAACGACTTTTTAAAAAGTTGCAGTCACCGATTCGGTACGGGAAACGGTAGTAAATAGTTACGAAAGCCATATACAAATTTTCGGAAAATCGATTTGAAGATTTTACCATATCAAAATTCAGGTCAAAAAATTGATTTCAACAAAACTTCATGTTATGTATATCAAACAAAAGCTAATTCACTGCTGAACAGCCTTTCTTCAAGAACAAAGACCTGAAAACGTGTTTTAAAACTTTTACTGCCCAAAGTCAGTTATTTGGAGCGCCACCTTAAGTATTTGATTCTGTCAAACATAAACCCGAAAGGTTTCACTAGTGTGAGATATGTAGTGCCAATGGTTGCTTGAACAAGCACGCTTTGCGAGTAAAGTTAAATTTTTTTGGATAGATTTTGGTGCGAGTTGCTTGCAGCGCTGAGGATATTCTTCGAATATAAAACGCGGCACCAATATTTATCAAAGCAACATCTAAACGCCGACTGTCTCTCTTAAGGTGGCGCTCTGAATAACCGACTTTGGGCGATAAAATTTTTCACGTATGTTTTCGTTAATTAATTCAAGAAGAAAAGTTGTTTAAAATCAAACTAGCTTTCATTTGATGTATATAACGGCAAATTTTGATTAACTTGAAATTTCAACCAATTTTTCAATGGGAAAAAATCTTTAAATCGATATACCCAAAAATTCTATATGGCTTTTGGTACTTTTTAGAACAGTTTTGTGTAGCGAATTGCTAGCTGCAACTTTTTGAAAAGTCGTATGTGTAGGCAAACCTTTTAAAAAAAATTTCCTAAATACGTTGAGCAACATTGACACAAAATCTGCTATTTTTCAACTTAATTTTTTGTTAAATATATTATGGCTTCTGAAACTTTTCTCAACGGATTTTAGTACTAAAAAATTAGCTCTATTTTTTGGAAATTACGTATGTGTAGGCAAACTTCAGGTTTCTGAAATTGGGCTATATGGTTCATTTTTTGAAGATTACTGTCAGCTGCGAAAACCAATCCGAATGAAACTTTGCACACAATTAGACCAGATGTATATGGAGGTGCCGAACATCTTGAATTGTTATTATTATGGTTTGCCTTAATATGATAGGCTTTTTAAAACGTCACTTTCGATAAAAAATAAAATAACTAACAATTTGTCACCACTAACTAAATTTCGACAAAAATGGCACCTCGGCAAGATAATTTTCTTTAATTGAAGCTATTGATTGTTAAATTTGATTGAACTACGTTGTTTCAAAAATTAGTCAAATTTTGAAAAATTTCAATTTTGGTGTCGTCATAAAATTTGCTAAAATGTTCCTGGACTTATCAAACTTTGCAAAAATACTTGCCTGGTGTTTATCTTGATTGCATTTCAGCAAAAAAATTCGTACCAAGTAGAAACAAAAAATTACAGCTATTTGATTTATTGGAAGTTACTCAGAGCGCCACCTTAAGGGGGTAGTGTCGCGAAAGCAGTCGATTTTGCGCGACTGTAAAACTTGTTCAGTAAAATGTTAGAAATTGTTCTTTCTATATTTTAAAAATCTACCAAAAGGCAAATTATTATGCCAAGTTTCAGCAAAATTGGTGCAGCATATAGTTTGCAATAATGTCTCAAAGTCGGAAAAATGACGAAAAAAAACCTATTCACATTCCATTTTTTAGTCACATTTATCAATTTTTCTGTTTAGTTTTTTTACACAGACTAATAGCACATATGTTGTAGTTTATGCACACAAAATTTAGTGCAGATTACTGTAGCGGCTGTGGAGTAATACTAGTTTGAACTGTGAAGGTGTTCTTAAACTGTAAAATAGTAACAGCAATAATGATAAATTGTGGAAAATCTAGACGCTTATTTTCAAATCAGAAGAAAAACGAACCTTCAATTTTCTTTTTTCTTATTTGTCGCAAAAAAATTGTGCGTCCACACATGATGTATACTTCACAAGCTGGCCAATCTGATATCTGGCTTGATTTTTTGAACTTTTATGTCCCTATTGTGTGATGTCTGGCTTACTAATGACGATTGGTCAAAAATATTTGTCAATATGGATAGTGTGATGTCTGGCAGTAATTATTTGATACCATACAGCGTTGGACTAGCTTCTCATTGCATGTACTACTTCAAAACAAAAAGTTCTATTTTCACAGCCTATGAGCAAAACTGCTTTCGCGACACTACCTCCTTAAGGGGGGGGGGGCTACCTGAAAAAGTGAAAATTTTAGGTTCTCCGATTCGCTTCAAATTTGCACACAATGTAGCCCCAGGGAAGGCGCATCGCAGATGTAACAAACTGGAACCAATGCTATTGCCAATTTTTCACTAGGGGCTCCCAAAAATTCAATTTTACGTGTAAATCATAGGCGCAAAAAAAGTTTTTTGTGGTTGCAAAGCGCCCCTTTACTCGAAATTTTTGTTAACACTGACGAAGCTGATTTTTACATGATTCGATAGCCTAACGTCATATCTCAATCTCTATGATCCATTTTTTTAAATTTTTGCTCATGGCTTGAGCAGTGACGCCAAATGTAAAATCACCCAAATTTGGCGTGCCCAAAAAACAGCCAATTTTTCACATTTCGCCCTCGATTTTAGAATTGAAAATACATATCACAAATCCGGATCATACGATTTTGCGCATGCATGTGGGCTGCTACTATGCCAAGTTTCAGCCTGATTGGCTTGATGTGGTTTGTGTTAGAACTGTCCAACTAAGGGCAACTTTTATGCTTTTTTGTGTACTTTGGCCTATGTAAATACACTGACGAACGCACTGAACCAAAAGTGCACCTTCAAGCTTAATTGTTCTCATCTGACGTTGGGGTGCCTTGGGGGAGTAACATATGTGAAAAGAAGCAAAATTGGAGAACTTTGATTTTTGACCTGGGTAGCCCCCCCCCTTAATGTCAATTTCTGGCCAATTATGAGAGCATCAACAGTTGAAAATGTTCAGTTCAGAAAGAAGTGTCAATTGTCAGTAACCTTAGTCGTATTTATACCCAGAGCTCAGCAGTTCTGGTCAAAAATATTGAGTCGAATTCAAGTAAATGGGTGACGTTCACTCGCGCGTTGCGTTCGTAAATTATACGGCAAAGTCAAGTGCCAGAATGTCACAGTAAGTGAATGCCTATCCCTTTGACGATGCTGTGTATAAAGTTTGACGTTATCGATACTCTGGAAAACCAATTTAACTCTATAGAATAGACACAAAATGTAGACTCCGAGTCTAGAAACCTGAATTCTTAGGTGCCCCATGAGTGACGTGAATTTTTAGGTGAGTGACGTGCATTCAAGATGATTCTTGCCCCCGAATCTTCATAGTATAATTTGCAAATAATCCAAAATCAGAAAAACTGCCTGCCGCTGGGTCCATTATTCTGTGAAGTACTTATGGTCTAGATTCCAAGTCCGAACCGAAGTGTCTCCGTCCTAGACTAAAAGATAGGGCCGCAGCTCGCTCACTACCCAAAAACTACCCAGAACCCATAAAAACTACGTAAAGTATCAAACTACCAGAAAAAACACTAGGAAAACACAATAAATCCAGTAGAAATAGGTTTATTGACAAAGAAAACGGGGCATGGGGCAGATATAAACAATTTGGGGCAATACACGAAGCAAACACAACCCAACGGGACAAAACCGAACCAACCGTCGTGAAATTCGTAGCTATTCTGAACTCTAAGCCAAAGGCATAGCGACGTCTACTCATGTTTTGTGAATAGGTTGACCGTATGTTTAAATGTTTTGAATAGAAAGGCAAAAGAACTAGTTTTAAGGCCTATTCACATTTGTAACACATACTTCACAATTCCATACGTAGGAGTCAAGGACATTATTTCAAGCAGGGTTTTTGAAATTCCGCGAACACAGACAATGCCGTCCGCTGCCGTGCCATAGCATGATTGCCAACGCCACCTACAGCAACTCGTGATAACGACGCGCTAATATCCAGTCTACGAAACACTGTTGCAACAGGTTCCGTTGCAACATTACAATCAGTGTACTTGGCGGTCGCTAACGGTGCGCCGTCGTTGACTACTTACGTACGTACATACATACACGATCTTACACACACACCCACATAAGGTATGTTATTTAGTGACCTGCCAGCAGTTTTACAACAGAAGCACATGCAATCATGGCAGGCGATTGCACTATAGTATATACGCGGCAGCTGAGGCCGCCGCGTAAAAATTATGAAGGAAAGGGTTAATAAAACTGACTGTTGTAATGAAACTGATATTGATATTGGTCAATAGATGTACTGTAGATGCACGCAGCACTACCAACTGAGCCAACCGGGCTGACAGATAGGGTTCGAAAATGCACATAATATACTTGGATCGATCACACCTAATGATACAACAACGAAACAAATTTTACATCCAATTATGATCAATACAGCAGATAATCAAAAACGTTATGCAGGCGTATGCACATGTCTCAATAAAATAACAAATTAAATTTATAATCTCTGATGTTCACTATCTTTTATTCCATATCATCATTCATATATGCTTCAGTTTGTTTGTGACCTTCACAATTTGTCACCCAAAATTGAAGCTCAGCTTGAGGACAGTTAATGAAATTCGTGCACTGTGCTCTAAGGCTTGATTCATACTTCTACACGGACATTCGGACATACGGGCAAACGGACGAACGGACATCCGGACAAAATGAACGGCAGAACGGCCGTTTGATTCATACTTTCGTCCGTTCAGCCGTATGCCCGTTTGCCCTTCAGCCGTATGTCCGTTCATCCGTATAAAACGGCACAATTTCACTTTGTCCGTATGTCCGGCAACGTTAAATTCCGTTCAACTCTGCCCGAAATTGTAGGGCATACGGACAAAAGGACATACGGCTCAAAAGTATGAATCGCACCTTTGTCCGTATGCCCGTACATCCGTATGTCCGTACGTCCCAATGTCCGTTTGCCCTAAAAAGTATGAATTGGAAAAACGGACAAAACTTGCTTTGTCCGTGTGCCCAATGTCCGTTTGTCCGTATGCCCTATTGAAGTACCTATGAATCGACCCTAAGTGGTACAGTGGTAAGTGTAAAGTGTTCATGGCTTTGAATCGAAAGAACCGAGTTTGAATCTCGGTGAGATCAGATTTTTACAATGCCATTGTAATTTTTAATTAAATTTTTGGAATAAGTTTTTGACCTTGAAAATTTGTCAGTTTTTATCTTAAGACAAGCTTTGAGCTACTCAGCAGTAAATGTGAGCAGCACGATGGGCTTAAAACTTTTGCATCCGAAAATAATGGCAGCGTTTAATATTTTCTGTGGAATATTGACACTCAAACCTGCAATGTGACCACTTCTCACTCAGCAGAAGAGCTTGTTCACTTGATGATCGTTGAGGTCACATCTAGACTGTATACTAATAATTAGTTTAAACGCATTTGTCAATTTTTCACAGCAGCTGACCGCAATCTGTCCTTGTTCCTGTCCCTGTGTCCTTAAGAACAAGTATGAACCCAGCTTAATAGATCCTCTTTATTGCAGCAATCACGGGCCAATCAGAGTGCGTGAATCCGTCAGACTGCCAAGAGCGCTGTCGTGAGAACACCATACGTTTGCTGCGACAACAACGCGTATCGCCGCGACTGCTAAATCGCATAGCCCAGATGCAATTCGAGGCGACTTGCTGGCGGGGAGAATGCGGTTGCTCGTTTGAGTCCAAATGAACGGATTAAATCATGATGACTGTTTGCAGCGTAACAAATGGGATCATTATCATAGAAGACATTTTGTTGACACAGTAAAATATAGGCATCCTCGTGAAGTACATAACTGATTCTGTGAAACACTAATCTGCTAGGTTTTAGGAGTGTAAGTTAGTGGTACTGTGAAACAGTGGTGCATATAGTAAGAATTGAATAGTTTATTTGAGGTTAATTTGAGGTAAAATATTATGTACCCAAGATAGATAAAGAGGATCAGATAAATGAGCATATATTTCAGTTTTGTAATATATCAAAGTTCTGAAAAGTATTTAGAACAAAAAACGTCGCTAATTGATAGCTAAAGTTAATAGTTGGTACACAATTTCACAATAAGTCGATAGTAGGTTCAAATGAATGTTAAATAACTGTTAACTAATATTTTACTATTTGCCTACCAGTTTGTTATTGAACTATCGTTTCTTGAATAAAACAATTTTGGTTTGCATGCTTAAAGAATTAAAAGCTATGTTTAGTTCTCGTTAACACTGTGCACAAAATGCTGTTCTGTGAGATATTGAATAACGTTTAAAATTAATTTAAATTTCGGTCCCCTAGAACAACAACCGGCTAACTTACAAAAAGTTGAAAATGAGAAAATCGACTTTAAAGTTTGCAACACTTTGATCAAGCATTTATTCAACCATTTTTTACAAGCAGTAGCTTAAATTAAACCTCAACTTTTTCTCTGTTTTGCTGTAAAATTTCAGCCGAAAAGCTTGAACTGACATTTTTTCCGAAGCAATCTTAAAACTCTGATCTGCAGTTGGCCGGTTGTTGCAGCACAAATTTTACACGTGTTTGATGGTTTGTCCGGTTGTTGCACTGTCACAAAATATTGCACGTACATGATGAAGATTAGCGGTTAGCCGCTTTCTAACCTGATGCACCAAGAATTTATGCTGACATCATGAATGCTCTAATTTGGCACAGAAGTAGCAGAAAGTACTACCTAATGAGTTTCGAAAAAATTATAGCGCTAACTGCTGTAACTAAATAGTATTTCACCAAATTCAACTTGTACAAAAAAATTGATTTACTCGACGTAGCGAATCAGTAGACGCTGGCGGTTTTTTTCCTTTTAAAGAAGCCGAACAGGTTCATGAGTGAACCAAATTTTAGAACTTTTGCTTTTGAGGAAGCGTAGAAATCTGACACTGTTTGCAGTTGAGCAACAACCGGTCAACTACACAGTTGGCTGTTTGTTACCCGAGAGCCTGAAACAAGAATTAGCGGCCAAGGGCAGTTAGCCAATTGTTGCTCCAGGCTGTTGAAAAACGGCCATTTGCACTTTTTTGAGTTTCTACTTAAGGGGGGCTACCTGTTAAAATAAAAAGTTTAGATTGTCTGATTTGCTTCAAATTTGCACACATTTGCACGCCCCATGTAAGCGCTTTCACAGGGAAATTTTTCCTCGTCAAAATTTTACCCCTGGAAAAACATTAAAAAATAAAAAATTTCCCCTCCCCCCCGGAAAAATTTTCTAAATATATTTTCCTGTCCCCCCATTATATGGAAGGAAAAATATCCATGACGAAAATATCAATACTAATTACCTATGATTGCTGTGTGGCTCAGCCAATTAGAATACTACTAGAATAACATGCAATATATGTATGTAATATTGTAAACAATACTGCTTAATAACTATGTATTTTTTAATTTGTTTTTTTTTGTTTAGGCAGCCCCACTCTTAACACCTAATTTTTTTAGTAAACGTGCATGGTAGCGGGTAGAGAGAGATTATAAAACCGCCATTTGATAAAGAATACAGTTATAACCAAAACATGCGGTATTCAGGCGATGAGTCTGTTTATAACGCACTGTTTTTACGCGGCGGCCTCAGCCGCCGCGTATACTAGATATTAAGGTAGAGTCTGTTACAGAGAGAATTGCTAGGTCTCTCTGTAACAGCTTCACGACGATCAGCAGCAATTACTGCGCTGCTCTGCTCATGTACGAAAACCGGTTTTCGATGGCTCAATGGCTGCCAGTGTGTGCGCGTCTGTGCGTGTGTAGGTGGATTAGAGTTCCTTCGCGGGCCGGTGGCGGGCCGCGGGCTGCGGGCCGGGCCCGGGGCGGGCCGCGGGCTGCGGGCCGGGCCCGGGCCGGGCCGGCCCGGCCCAGCCCGGCCCGGTTTTTTGAGGGGTCGGCCCTTTTTTGAGGGGTCGGCCCGGCCCGGCCCGGCCCGCCAAAATTTTCGGCCCGCGGCCCGCCACCGGCCCGGCGGGCCGGTGGTGGGCTGGGCCGCGGGCCGGGCAGGGCCGGTGGTGGGCTGGGCCGCGGGCCGGGCCGGGCCGGTGGCGGGCTGCGGGCCGCGGGCCGACCAGTAATAAAATTGGAAATTTCACGAAATTGCACGAAAAACGGTCAAAAAGGCTAAAAATTGTATAAATAGTCTAACATTATCTAACAAAATGGCTTTTCCCTGAGCCTACCTATGTACTTTTGAATTGAATTTTCAAGAAATTTCTAAATTTGCAATGTTAACACATGTATGACCACACATGTAGTTGAGTTGGAATGGGGGGTGGAGACCCATCTCCAAAATTTGGTGCCAGAGGAGAGAGGGGGGTCCCACCAAGGGTAAAACACAGGGGAGAAGATTCCGTCGTGAGCAAACTTCCACCCAAAATTGAAAAATCGGCATTTGTTGTTGGCACTTGAATAAAAAGTAAAATTTCACCAGTTTTCTCAGTTTTGCAACAAGGGGGGTAAATAAGTATATACTCTGCCGCATTGTCATATGAGTGTTTATGTGTTCGAAATAGCTTATAGTCGTGTTTTTCGAAAGTTTTGGCTTTTTTGGAAAAATTTGGCATTTTTTACACTTGGCCCGGCCCGCGGCCCGGTCCACCACCGGCCCAGCCCGGCCCGCGGCCCGGCCCACCACCGGCCCAGCCCGGCCCGCGGCCCGGCCCACCACCGGCCCGCCGGGCCGGGGGTGGGCCGCAGGCTGCGAGCCCGGCCCGCGAGCACAGAGGTCGGCCCGGCCCGGGCCCGGCCCGCAAAATTTCCTTAAGGAAGGAACTCTAAGGTGGATGTGCTGCTGAATTGGCGGATATTGATTATCAACAGGCAACAACAATTTATTGAGTAATAGTAATACGGTCAGTTCAAGTTGGAGCGTACTGTGTTCAGCAGAATGCGATGCGGGTCGGGTCGGGTCTGGTTGGGTGAGATTTCCCAACCCCAGATTGTGCGGGTTAGTTTGGGTCAAAGTTACCGATCTCAATCCGAAAAGTTTACATTAAATTTTGCTATTTTTGCTATTTTCTCACGCTAATATACTCCTGGCTGAGAGACTACGAGACGAGTATTTGTAGTATAAAATCTTCACAAGATATCGGGTCTGGTTGAATTGGACCTTATTTCAGTTCGGGCCGCGCGGGGTTGAGTAATTTTGACTCGTTGCAATTTCAAACTCTGCCGTAAAAACACACGTATTTTATATATGACATTGATTGAACATAATCTTTCTCTATTGCAATCTTCACTTCGGTTAATTCACGTGTCCTAATTGCATTAGTGCCGCGTTTTATATTCCTAGGAATATGGTCAGTTCACGCTGATAAATAGGTCGCTCGGTAAATCTGACTCAATTCTCTACTCGCAAGACGTAATTGTTATGTTATCAGCGCTCGCTTATTAACATGCGTTAATGTAGTTGAGCTAATCGCGGTGAACTAATCACGTTAATATTGTGAAAAAGCCCTAAGACTTTAAAACGAAGAATTAAAATCTGTATACGTAACTGTTCATTATTAGCAATTAACTCTATTCAATTTGAATTGAAAATATGTATTTGAAGTTGTTGACTTGCATCAATTTTTACGCGGCGGCCTCAGCCGCCGCGTATATACTATAATGCAGTAACACAGTTTAGCACGTATTCGCTGCTCACTGTGTATACTGCACGGTAAAAATTTGTAGTTCCTGAAAGTACACTGAATGTGTGTGCGTGTGTCTTTGTGGTGCGTGCTATTATACGAGTTCTGCGTTAAAAGTATATTGAATACATAGGTACATATTGGTGATCACGCTCGGATATTCTCTCATTGTCACATACGCGCGCATATACACTACACACAAATCACAACGCGCGCGCACACACGCGCAGTGCGCACGTAGATCCAACGGTTCAAGTGTAGGTTTCTGTCAATACTCAATAGTGTTTGCAAATTTACATGCAGTGGCAGTAATATGACAGAACCTGTTACGACAGTGTTTCCAAGTTTGCTAATCAGCGCGTCTGAACTTGAAAATTTTGAACCCTAGAAATTACATGGAGAGTAGACCATGCATTCCAACTTCCTAGACTATGGATGCTGTTTGGCAGACACTGACTTAGAACGCACGATGCGATTCGTAACTCGCATTGTTTGTTTGCATTCGAATTTTTGAACGGTCTTGAAGCCTATTTCACACGGTGGGGACAACGGGTGGGTTGCCACATTGGGCGCATGTGGCATCGTATGACAATTCATGGGGCGCCACACGTGGAGAAAATAAAATCGTTTGCCGTGCATTTTTTCACGTGGCACTGCATACGACAGCTAATGCATGACTACCTACGTGACTTTATATAATTGCTTGAGGGACGATAGGGCTTGAACTTAAAACGTTAATTATTTCACATTTGATTAGTCTGTCAAGGCTTATAAAGTACATAGCTCATGAATTTTATCTAATTAAGATACAAAATGTAAATGATTGTTAACTTAGTACTTTGATCGCTTGCGTCCTGTGTGGTCCCGTATAGTGGTGCGGGGAAAAAACCTTACGCGTTTTGCGGGGAAAAAACCCTAGTGCTTCCTGTCCGAACCTTACGACATAAAATCTTTTTGCGTATGCAGGTGGAAAGCGCATCCCAAACTGACTTACCGCACCAATTTCTTTGCAGTTTTGAGGCCTGTAACATTTTTTATAAAATTTCAAAATTTTGCATGTTGAAAAATTCCAGTGACAAAATTTTCCAAATTGTTTTGTTTGGCGACAATTTTTTGCTAAACTCACCCATTGTTGCTACAAAAGTTGACTGATCTGGGGTAAGAACATGTGTAGACTTCATTGAGACCGTTTATTCGGCCGCAAAACGTCGTTTTGCGTCGTTTTGGCCCATACCCCGACACCCCTCACGAAACCTGTTTTGGTGATGTTTCACCAAAATTTGGCATTTTTTTGGAATATTTAGCCTTTAGCTGCTGCGTACCACTTAAATCCAAGAATGGAAGACGTGGGCGGTGTTTGGCCACCGTTTCTAATGTAATAAGCGCAAAAATCTATTTTTAATGCATTTAAATACTAAAAAAATGCATATTTGGGCAGAAGTCATTTCTGCCAAAAAGGGTCAATTTTTGAAATTTATGGCGAGTCACATGGGTGTCGGAGAAACGGTTTTTTTAGTCCATACTGCAGCCTAAGAGTTGTACAACACGATGAAAGTGAGTTTATACTCACTGCTATGTAATAGAACAGCCGAAAAAAGTGGTAGGGTTTTTTTCCCGCATAGGGTTTTTTTTCCCGGAGGTTTCGAGGCTTATTACTCAGAAACGTGAGTAGTTAGAATCCATTTTATTAGTGCAACAGTTAGGCGACAAATGGCCGTTATAACAGCCGCGAGCATTAATGGATCCGATTTATGTGGAGCGCAGGAGGACCCGAAAAGTTGAAAATAGGGTTTTTTCCCCGCACCACTATAACTTACTGAAAGTTAGATGCAACCACGAAAGCTTTAAAACATTTTGGCTGCCGCGTTTTATATTCGAAGAATATTTTCGGCACTCTAAGCATGTCGTAACGAAATCGAGGTATCAAAAATTAGTTCAACTTTACTCGCAAGACGTCCTTGTTGGCGATACCTTCAATTAAGGTGGTGGTAACGTTTTCGATAGTTCTGCAGGGCCCGGTTTCATAAAAGATCCCTTGCGATTCATTAGTAACACTGGTGTAAGCCAGAAAACTAGTTATAACGTTGGGTTTAAGTAACATGTCTGTTTGAAACTTTCACGACATATCGCCAGTATGTTAGATAATGTGTGGGTAAAATTTTGTTACGTTTACTTGATGCAGTCAAAAGTCTAGCTAAGTCAAAGTCATTCATTAGTCTCAAATATTAGTAAATATTAGTGGCTTGAAAAAAATCACTAATATTTGCAACTAATGAATGACTTTGAGTTAGCTATATTTTTCACTGGATAACGCGACTTTTTCGCGATTTTAACCACACGTTATGCAACATATTGACAACCTGTCAAAAAAATTTCTAGCAAAAATAGTGTGTAAGCGCAAAGTTATACTCCATTTTCTATGTTGCATCAGTGTTACTAATGAATCGCTACTCATTGTTTATGAAACCGGGCCCAGGAGTATATAACTTACCATTAATTTTCAATCAACAATAATAATACGCGAGGCTGAGGCTTAGGCTTAGTTTTGTAATTTTGAAATTTGTATACATATTATATGTTTATGTGATGAGCCTTGCTGTAACTAAAGCTACGTTAAATTAATTTAATTTTAATAATTTAACCTATAAACTATAATGAGATGAACGCTTGCTAAAAGAGCATGAATTAGTCATTTTTAATTTTCGCAAAAATCATTTTTCAGCCAGTTACGGCAATTTTTAGTAAATTTTAGTTTTTAGTTTTCAGTTTTAAAAATAAACCAAAGTGGTAGCTAGTCAAAACGGGGTCAATCAAAAGTTATAACAACTAACAAGTTATAAAAACTGTCGAAAATGCAACTACTACCTTGAGTAACAGTTAAGTTAGTGTTTGTGACCGGCCGGAATTTTCGGCCGGCCGGCCTGATAGTCGCCGGCCGGTCGAAATCGGCCGGCCAGCCGGCCAGCCAGACTCAACCGACTGACAAAATTAGGCCGGCATAACAATCCGGCAGGCTAAGTTATGCCAAAAAGACACTCTAGAGTTGGGTCAATTGGTTTTGTCCAAGAATTCACCTGTATGAGTGAAAATTATAGGTTCTCCGAAATTTTTGCTTCAAATTTGCACCCAATGTAGCCGCAGGGAAGGCGCATCGCAGATGTAACAAACAGGAACCAATTTTTTGCCCTTTTGCCAATTTTGACCGTTTTTACTACGGGCTCCCAAAAATTCAATTTTACGTGTAAATTTAGGCGCAAAAAAAGTTTTTTGTGCTCACAAAGCGTTCCTTTACTCGAAATTTTTGTTAACACTGACGAAACTGAAACTTTTTACATGATTCGATAGCCTAATGTCATATCTCAGCCTCTGTGATCCTTTTTTTAAATTTTTGCTCTTGGCCTGAGCAGTGACGCCAAATGTAAAATCACTCAAATTTGGCGGTCCCAAAAAACGGCCATTTTTTCACATTTCGCCCTCGATTTTAGAACTGAAAATACATATAAAAAATCCGGATCACACGATTTTGCGCATGCATGTGGGCTACTACTGTGCTAAGTTTCAGCCTGATTCGCTTGACGTGGTTTGGGCTAGAACTGCCCAAGTAAGGGCTACATACTTTAAGGCTTTTTTTGCATAGGTATTTTTGCCTTTGTAAATACATTGACAAACCCACTGATCCAAAAGTGTACCTTCAAGCTTAATTGTTCTTATCTGAGGTTGGCATGGGGGGAGTAACATATGTGAAAATAAGATGATTTTAATAATAATGATTTTTGACCTGGCTAGCCCCCCCCCCCCCCCTACTACTACTACTACTAAAAATTTTATTTAACGCCGTTTAGCACATGAGACGGACTCGTTTGCGTGCTGTGAAAGGGTGAACTTAATAGAAAACTGAACATAATAAATTAATTAGAGATTAGACGAAATTAAAATTCTTTTAGAGTATTTGCAATTTTCATGACGTCCGGCAAGTTGTTCCTGGGTGGCGTTAACGTTGCGGTAAAGGACTTAAGTTAGCTATCAGTTTATTTTAACTGCGTATTAATATTAAAAAAAGTCACGTGATAAGAACGTGCACATTCGCATTTTCTGAAAAACTACGACGTTTCATGAGGTATAAAATTATAAAACTTTGATAAAACTATAATATACCTACTGCATCGGTAATATAATTTTGACCACTATTCATTACAAATTTACAAATATGCGATTTTAAAAATTAAACACTTTCCAAGCTGACTCTACTTATGTATTAACCCTTTGACGCCCAGAGGTTCTCTCTCTAGGCAGCGAGACTTTGACACCTTCTAGTTTTTTGGCCATTGCTCGAGCTACGTGCGTTGTAGGGAGCTGGCAAAACCACCATTCGATAGAGAGTTTACTGGTGAACAAAACATGTTGGGTCGATTAAGGGTCTAGGACGCACCGTTTTTTAGTTATAAGCGCTCAAAGTTGAATGTTTGTGCTGATTTTGCGATATCGCTCAGGCATAATGTACCTCACCCTAGAGTATTAACACAGCAGCCGTGCGCCTATCATAGTTGTCTGCTATAAATAAACTACAGTATCCGCTGTATCTGATGCACAAAAGGTTGACTGCCAGAGTTGCGATTACATATCATAATGAGTATAAAGAAAATACTACTTTTGCGATGAAAAAAGTCAAATTTTCACACTGCTTTATCAAGCATAGGTTTTGTTGTGTGGCAGCCGGACTGAAATTGAGCCACTAAATGCAAAGATCTGCTATTTCTGAAAAAACAGTTCGAAGATTAGTTGACTAGAATAAGCTAGCCAAGCTTTATAGCCCCAAATCGGGCATCCACCACGTGAGGTACCTGAGGTTCACAGTGCGCATCAAAGGATTAAACATACAACATACAGGTGCGACTTTAAAACTATGCAGTTGCAGTTGGTTTCAATAGTTCCTTCTGTAGAAGGAACTAAAAATAATTTTGTTTAGTCGCACTCAGGAACCCACCTCCCCCGAGGGGGGTCGGCACCCCCCCTTGACCAATACCCCCCCGCCGCTTCCCGCCAAAAAAGTACCCCAAAAATGAGTTGAAAATCGAAAAATTTTCGGCTATCGCTGAAAAATGGCCGAAACTAGGGACCACCCCCCCCCCTTCCGCCAGAGGTCGGGCACCCCCCCCTCGCCGATTCCCCCTGTGCATCTCTGCTCAGGACGTATCACGACTGAAAAACACAAAGATAACAGTTTCTGGGTAGCTACAAAACGTGTACGTATATGTAGTTGGCCGTTTGTGACACACTTTGTGCAACAACCGGCCAACAGTAATTTGACCATAACTTGACTCAGGATTGGCCAATCCGGAAAATTTTTTCACAGTTTTTTATAACTTTCAGCCATCTATTAAGCTAGCTAAGTGTTTACTAAATTTTTGATTGAGTGAGAGCAACAACCAGCCAACTCGCATCATATCACTTTTTGGCCGGTTGTTGCATTAATCGCCTTCAGAGTGCAACAACCGGCCAACGGAAAAGCTGCTCTATCTTCGCACAAAATGCAAGTTGGCTCACAAAATTACCACCACTGGATAGAGCATCATCTATTGTACAAAAGTAGCTACTTAACTCCATTTTTTCAAAAAATGAAGTTAGCCGGTTGTTGTTCCAGGTGACCGATTTAAGTTTAAAGCGGATATCCGACAGGGTCGATTTTTGCATTAACTCGTATCTTCCTGGGTTATTGGTTGTTACATTTACACCTGGAAATTGAAACTTATTTAACCGATTTTTATAATTTTAGTACCAAAATTTTTAGCATCAACCTAAATTTACATTTTGTTAAGTATTTTATCTTTTAAATTTTTCAAAAATTTCCTATTTTGTAACAGTCTGAAGAAATTTGGTATCATATTTATATCATATTTGATTTTTTTCCGAGTATCAAATCTCAAAAGTATCATATTTAAATTCAAAGTATTGTATTTATATAATATTTAAATTTTTTCGTCTTGTGTAAATTCTTAGCCGGTAAAAATATAAGAAAATCAATCAATAGGCTGGTAGTTCGTTTGGTTTTGTAGCATTTTGATACTTTTGATATAAAAATGATACTTCGGTATTAATACTTTCAATACCGGTATCAATATTAAAATTGATATCAAAAGTATCATATTTAAATTATGGTATCATATTTAAATTATTTGGTATCATATCATTTTTTCCGAGTATCAAATATCAAAAGTATCATATTTAAATTCAAAATATTGTATTTATATCATATTTAAATTTTTTCCATGTATCAAATATTAAAATTCAAGTTATTGTATTTATATCATATTTAAATTTTTTCCAAGTATCAAATATCAAAATTCAAAATATTATATTTATATCATTTAAATTTTTTCCAAGTATCAAATATCAAAAGTATTTTATTTAAATTATTTGGTATCATATTTAGATCATATTTAAATTATTTTGCGGTATCAAAACAACAGTACTCACAGGGCAATAGAACCAAGTTCGGTACTTATTGGCTGGATTTATGGAGTTCGGTTTTTCTTGACTCTGATATCGCCCTAGCCAATCAGTGAGACCAATGTAATAGTCTAAAGTCTCACAGTCTAAAGGCAACATTGTTTTAACCAATGCAGTAGGTACGTGTAGATTTTTTCGGTACAATGGTGTAAGTTACAGAAATAGAATGCCTTAGACGGATTTTGACGTTAAGCCTGTTTTACACGCTCTAAAAATGGTGCGGAGTCCCCACGAGGACCGCGTGACCGGTCCCCACGCCCCATGTGACACCAATGTTGTAAATGAGAATTAGGGCCTATGAGACTCTGGGGCTGTGGTGTAGTGGTTAGCATGCTTGACTTCGAAGCAGGCTGCCAGGGTTCGATTCCGGAATTCAAAACGGAACGCAGAGTACGCATAGTCCCTCCCAACGCCAGTCGGTATTATGACTTTTAGTCTTCAGAGCTCAGATTTTCGCTTCCTTATCGGTGTCGCTCTGACTCGGCGTTTTCCTCGCACAGCGTGCGTACAAATACATGAGAGCACGCTTGACCGTGCTTCAAAGTATACATATTTCAGCTACGAGTGACAATACGGAGACTTTTGATTTGCGTGGTAGTAGCAAACAATTATACTACCTGTAAACCTGATTATATACTACAGCCCTCTCAAATAACCCGATTTTGAAAAACTTCGTATTTGAGTTGATTCAAAATTCGGCATGTTACCAGAGTTTGTGGGAGAAAAATCCAACCAAAGCACAGAGGGCCGTTTTCACGAAGATTATGCGTTCAGCACAGAGTCTGAACACAGTGAAAATCATGTATGTACGCAACATACATTAAGGAACACAGGACTTGGCAACTGGCATATGGGTGTTGTAAATGAGAATTAAGGCCTATGAGACTCGGGGGCTGTGGTGTAGTGGTAGCATGCTTGTCTTCGAAGCAGGTGGCCCGGGTTCGATTTCCGGCGCCTCCATTTCTTTCATTCTTTCTAAATTGGGGCCACCTCTTTGTATTCAACATGGGTATTCAGTAACCACTAAGTTTTAACACAAACTGCACTCCTAAATTATCGATTTTGATATGCACGATGGCACAATGCTGCAGCCAACTGAAATACGCTTGGTAGAATTGTATTTTTTGTTGTATTTTAATATCAATTTTCACATTAATATAGTGATTGTTTTGGATTAGCGTTTTCATAATTTTTTGCCCTGTTGCCCACAAGACTGGTGCAGTCAAGAATACGGAAGGGTTCAGTTTAGGCCCTGGCTTCTAATGTAAACCAAATCCTAATATTTGATTTTAAATGTCAGAAAACTTAAAATTAGTGTCGCAGCACAGTTTGGTGGAAAGTTACATACATTAAATATTTGTGGACATTACAGAATTTGAACTTGCCCAACTTATTCTTGAGAAAAGTTGGGCTATGTATAAGCAGTTCAGGTGTCAATTTGAAGTTTTAAGAGTATTGGCGCAACAGTTGATTTTGTTTACGCATAACCCGTCACTTGACTCAAAATTTTTGTTAATACTGACGAAGGTTATTTTCATACCAATCAATAATCTAACGCCATATCGTCAGCGTGCCGTAACACTAAACGTAGTTCATAAAATTTAGCTAACTCCAAAAAATTGTCATTTTTCTCATTTTGGCTTCGATTAGGGTTTGAGAAACTATGTATAAAACCAGTCACAACTGGAAAAAATTCGCGCATTCATTTTGGGTACTTTAACGCCACGTTTTAGTCAAATCGATCCTAAGTGGTCAGCGTTAGGTCTGTTGAGGTGAACGCCCCCGAAGGCTTTTTTTGCAGGCATTAGCTATGTTAACATGCTGACAAACGCACTCAACCAAAACTGCCGCTGCAAGCTTAATTGCTCTTATCTAAGGTACATAAAGGCAAGAGTACATAATAGCGTCTCACTATATATAGAAGAAGAGTGAGACACTCTCCAGCCTGCCTGTGTTCTAGCAAAGGCAGATGCGCTGGTCGTTTTCAGGCTACATGTTGACATTCTATGCAACATGTGCCTGACCAATCAGAAGCGAGCTTCTATTCTCTGATTGGCAGACGCCTGTGCACGTGCTCCAATCATAAAACGGGATAGGGATAAAGGTTGATAACTCTATTTTTTATTCATAGTCTGCTTGTAAAAACAGTAAAAAAGGTTTGCTAATGCCTTTGGGGATATTTTGGCAAGCTTTCAGCGAAATTGATTGAGAAACTTTGAAGAAATTCAGAAAAGTTTATATCTCAAAAGTTTCTCAATCAATTTCGCTGAAAGTTTGCCAAAATATCCCTAGAGGTATTTGCAAACCTTTTTTAATGTTTTTGCAAGCAGACTATGAATTAATAATGAGTTATTAAGCTTTTATCCCTATCTTAATGCTTATCAACGCATCAGCGATTATATACTAAAGTGTGTTACGCAGGGAATCTACGCGTTGATTGGTCAGGCACATGTTGCATAGAATGTCAACATGTAGCCTGAAAACGACCAGCGCATCTGCCTGTGCTAGAACACAGGCAGGCTGGAGAGTGTCTCACTCTTCTTCTATATAGAGAAGCTATTATGTACTCTTGATAAAGGTGTTATGGTTACATAAGTAACGTATGTATGTGAAAATAAGCAAAAATTGAAGAACTCACTTACGCTATGGCTACAAACAAGTCACAAGTATCAAGCCAAATTGACCAGACAAAATATACAAAATAAGCTTTATTGTGATTACAACATTACAACAAATTTCATTGATGACAAATACTCGACTAAGCGACAACAGCAGCATACAAAAATGTCATACCATACTCGTTTCACCAACTTACAAATCTTACAGTTAAGGCGTAAAATTAGGTGCAAATTAATGAGCCAATATATTCACTTCGAAAGTTCGAATCACCTGATTACATACCTACGGTGCATACTAGGCATGGGCACGTTTAAACGGTCAAACGGCTTGGAACCGTTTAAACGTTTACGGGTTCAAAAAACGCTGTTTTTGAACCGTTTTAGTACGTTTAAACGTTTAAACGCGTTTAAACGTTTAAACGTTTAACCGCGTTTAAACGTTTAAACTTTTAAACGTTTAACCGCGTTTAAACGTTTAAACGTTTAAACGTTTAAACGCTTACATGTATAATTGTTTAAACGTTTCATACGCGTTTGAACGCTCACTTGTTTAACCGTTTAAACGCGGTTAAACGTTTAAACGCGGTTAAACGTTTAAACGCGTTTAAACGTTTAAACGCGGTCAACTGTTTAAACGCGTTTAAACGGTCGAAAAACGTTTACAACTGGAAAACGCGTTTAAACGTTTAAACGCGTTTTCTCATCTGTAAACGCGAGAGTTTAAACGTTTACAGACTTTTGTAAACGTGCCCATGCCTAGTAGATACGTACCCACAGTTCTAACTTTAAAAGGTTTGTAATTTGGTGAAACCGGTCCCAAGGCGATATAAGATCAAGTTGGCCCATAAAAATCAGCTTGATGTAGGTATATACATAAAAAAACAAACTTTTCAACCCCAATTTTGTATTCTCCACTTAATTTTTTAGCGAACATTTAGATTTGCGTTTCGATTGTTAAAAAATCTTGTTTTTTGGTTTGGTTTTTTTCCATAAACAACGATTAACAAATAGGTGATAAGAAGCACAGCTGCTAGTCGCACCAAGTTATAATTTATTACAGTGTCACTAGTGATACTGCAAAATCGTGATTGTAAATAAATTGATTACAATTGTCGTATATAATGATCAGATTTCTAATTTGGTGCAACTACTTTTAAAAAACGGTTGCTGACTTGAAACATATATATACATTTAACAAAACATTTTATAGCATGTTTTTTGAATAAAAAAGTATTAGTTATCCATCATATAATATGAAAATGTTAAAAAAACCGGTTTGAATTGACTAGAATTGCAAACCCACGCGAGTTTATGCTTCACATTAGCTGATCAAAACAATCAATATTTGATGATATGTACAATACACAGTATCGACTCTGATGTTAAATATAACAAAAATATTACGACAGTAATAATCACCCGTGATCACTAATAACCCGTCAGTAGAATAAAATATATACTGTAAGGGTCTCGATCAAACTTAATTTATCACAGCATTGGTTTTCCCGGAAACGAATTTTTGAAATCTCCAACTGAATTTAACTGAACCTGAGGGGCAATTCCTAAAGTGGATTAAACGGATTAGATTAAATTTTGTTTGCTTTAATGTACCTCAAATGTTGCAACAATTAATCTCCTGAGTTATTGACCAACCAACTTTGTTCTTGCTGAAAATAGACAGCACCAGCATTGGAATGACCCAGGGGGGATTCGAACCACCCATCTTTGAATCTGCAAACCAGCGCTCTACCGTTGAGCTACGGGGCCATTGATGAACTGTCGTTATTCCCTTTAAGTACTCGGAGGGGCCTATCTTACGTCTCACCGATACAAAAATTTTGTACATTTGGATAAGCTGTAAGTTAAGAAAAAGAAATTAATATTTAGTCTAACCCGCTAATACATATGCTTATGGGATAATCTAAAGAACTAAAATCCCAAATCAGACATAAAAATGAAGAAAAACTGAGCCACATTATACAAAACAGATTAAAGCTGTCACAATTAATACCTACGACACGGTCACAATGCAAGCTATTGGTTAATTGACTCCTAACAGTACTTGTGATCAGCCAATCAGATTTCAGCAAACTTGCAGAAGGCGGAGCTTAAAGCCTATCATTGAACTATATATAGCTTAAACGGGTCAGATTAACTTGTTTAAGTTTGAAGTTTCAACACGAAATTGTATAATGTTTATAAAAATAATTTTAGTTTACAAGTTTTTACAATTGAACAATTAGAATTTTACCAAAAAACAAGTATTTATAATTGTTCAAAAATTGTAGTTTTCACCAAGGGGGCTCAGATATTTCACGTGGGTTGTGAAAATTCCTTGAGTTCAATCACGTTTAAACTAGTTCCTATTTGTGTAAAAAAGATTAAAAAAACTATATTAGGTCGTCCATAGATCAGCGATCAGCCAGAATAGATCAAATTTCATTCGCTAGCCCTTCTGCCAAGTTTCCTGATCACAAGCACTGCCAGACACTGCCTGTATCAAGTGTTACTGTCCATTAGAACAGTGGGCGGAGTAGTGGAATCGGGACTATTGATGCAGACTATAGGCGGGGTTCGTTGATCCCCTGCGCTTTCAGACAAAGTTCGCATAGCGCCAAGAGAATTCCCCGGGCCGCACGTTTCCGCGAAAAAGCCCCCCGTTTTCATGGCTTGAGCTGTGAACCCCCCGGACACCCCCGGACTGCCCAAACTGACCGACTTGAGCAAGCGTGCGTGGAGGGCTGCTTGCTGAGTGCCCATGGTCTGGGGGGGACCCGGGGGGGATGAATGTTTGGCGTGTGTCCGTAAGTGTCGCGTAATCATGTCACGTCGGGAAGCGGCATAGGAGCAATGCGGGCAGCCGTAGGGCTTTTCGCCTGTGTGCGTGCGTAAGTGGGTGTTCAGATGGTCCGATCGAGAAAACACTTGATTACAGATTCGACAGGCGTACGGTTTGACCCCCGTGTGCAGACGCATGTGTCGAGTAAGCATGTCTGAGCGCCCGAAAGATCGAGTGCAAATCGGGCATTTGTGCGATTTCAGCGGTGATTCAGCGCTAGAGCTTCGATCTCTATGCCGACTGGCGATATGCTTGGCTAGTCGATCGTGCAGTGCAAACGTTTGACCACAGAAGCTGCAGGCGTACGCTATGTCCGACTCTGAGCGTGACCTTTGACCTTTAGTCAGGGGGTAAGGAATGCCAAAATGACGACTAGGGGGTAACATATGCGGGGGGTTGAACAGGGGATTGACAGCACTGCCCCCCTCAGGACAGGGCTGGATTTCGGGACCGGCCCCCTGTTGCCACAGCGCCGAAGTTAGGAGTAATTGATGCTTCAGCCACATATCGAATTGGGGGGAATTGGGGACACCGGGGTTCAAGACGGCGGGCTTCAGACCACCCGATCCCTCCTGTGGCGGCGACAGAAGTCCAGACGGCCCCCCCTGGGAATTGGCCATAGCTGTGAACGCGGATGCGGGGTGGACTTGTAGCCGAGAGAGGGTGGTTGGTGCCGCGACACTGAGTAGACCGCCCCCTCCACTGGAAAGCATCGTCGGCAAACTGACACCTCCCTGGGCACTGGGGCTGCTGGAGGGCTGCACATCCTGAGGAGGGGGGTCTAGAGGGGTCCCTCCGGGCTGGCTGGGAGGCGGCGGGGTGGCATAGCGCACGGGAATGTGAATACTGCTGGCGGACGGTCGGATATTGGGCGGTGGAAATGAGGAAGGCTGAAAATCGGACAATCGGGGCGACAATGAAGCTCGACGACTGGTCTGTTGCTCGAATTCTGTCGCTCGCGACATGCGACAGCCCCGCGGCGACGGTGACGCTAGTCGCAGCTGCAGCTGCATACTTGTGGCCGTGCTGTTTACTTCATCCAGCTCCCCTTTGGAATTCAGGAACCGATGGAGCAGTCTTTTTTTATGCGCGTAGGGGCCGCCGGCTGTGGGGGGGACCGGCTGTTCAGGTTCCAAAAAATTGGCATAACAACTGCCCCCCTCGCGAGCCGAGCCGGTTAGGGACGCGTCGTCGAGTCCGAGACGCGCCCGGGCGGCCAGAGTCTCGCTATCTGACGAACTCCGCTCCCTCAAAGCCTCGTTTCCCGGCGGAACCAAAAGGAATCGACTCGAAGTCTTGCTGATGATGAAACTGGGACTGGTCGGGTCAAAAGTGAAATGCTGCCGAGGTGTCGAGTGTCCGGATATGGGCGAATTCTCTCCGCCATCCGTGGAATAGTTGGAGCGGGGCGAAATGCAGGTGGCGGAGCTGCCGGGGGATATCCCACCCCCCGGCTCCTCGGCCACATCCGAAAAGGGGGAGAAGGGAGCGGGCGAGAGCATGAGGCCAGGGGACAATAAATCCTTACTGGCCTCCGAGTCAGCATCGGTCAGATCTGAGCTGGATCGTTTCTGCTCTCGATAAATTGACCAATTGGTGATGGACGACCGAGGGCTGGATCCCAGGTCACTAGTGGGATAGTTGGGCGAGATGGGAGACAGTTTGCTGGGACAGTGCTGGTGTTGAAGCGTGAGGAAGTCCATTTTTTGCATCGCCTCGGAGTCAAGGGGGCAGGGGCGTTTGATATGTAGCCGGGGGGACCGGGGGGAGCTTTCGGGGGAGGGGCTGTCCACTATAATCTGGTGGGGGGGTCTGGGGCAGCCGCCATGAGTGTCCCCCCCGTGGGAGACCACTGAAAATGAAATCGTCCCCCCCGACCGCGTGTCCACCGTCAAACTACCCTCAGTGGTCTGACTAGAGTCCATAAGGAGATGACAGATTAATCAGCAATAGTATATAATTAAACATTAATTAATTGATAAGTTGGCGGTGGATTAAAAATGATTCCTGAATTTTCATACCATAATAATGACGCCTGAAATAATTAAAACAATTATCTTTAATTTGTTTAATATTAATAATATTAATTAACAAGTTCATTAGGAATGAGTAATGAGTACAATAGTACCTAATAGTTAACGCATAAATATATATACGAATCAACAAAAACTATTTCTTTTATTTGCCTTAAAACTGGATTCGAACCCTGGTAGGTCGCATAATATGCTGTTTATGTGTACTGTATTTCTATGTGGTTTTAAGGATAGTAAAAATGTTTAACATTGTAGATTTTGAACAAAAAAATGAACAAACATAAAAAATATGATAGTGATAACTGTTAATAACGCAGCACAAATTCGCGTCATTAGTTAGGGATTGACTGCTTTTTAAGTCACGTGCAATATTCGCTCTTTTTGATTGAATGAAATGGTTACGGTGAATGAAAGTCGTGCCAAATTTTGCTTTGCAGGTATATATGTATTATGATTGCATCATTATGGTTGCTTGGTGAAAGGCAACAAGCTGCTTATGGACAAGTATGAATCAATCCCTATTATAAGGACACCTTAGCCATACGGAAACAAATTAGCCATAAGGACAAGGACAGGGATTTATATTGATACTCATTAAGATTATCAAGTAAGTTGTCAAAAGCAATTCTTCTAGAATACAAAGCTCAGGCATGGAAAATGACTCCAAAATAGAAATTGTTTAAAAATCAGAATAGCTGGATAATAAAAATAGTATGAAAATAAAAACAGCTCAATAAAAACGAGTTCGAGAATATGAATAGCTTAAGAGTAAAAATTTTCAGGAACGAGTATGAGAATACCTTTAGACTAAGAATAGTCGAGAATAAGTTGGTGCAGTCGGCTACAGGAATAGTTAACTCTGAACGGCCGCTAGCTTTTTGGCCAATATATATACGTCAAAAAATTGTGAGATTAGTGTCATCTTGAACAACAAACAAGCTTACCAGGAACTTTTATGGTAAATAAAATAACAAAGACAGAAAAACAAAGCTAAAAAGTTGCAGTTTCTAGGTACCACACCTAAGCAAGATAAGGCTGTATTTATACTCAAAATACTTATCACAAGACTTAGTTCTGATTTACATAAGGATAGCTGTTAAGTTTAGCATGTTATTGTCCAGTTTATTATTACAGAAATTTGATGCCCCTGGGGTACCTTAGGAATTTGACGTCATAGTTTTTATCTAAAAGAATGTTTTGCGTCCCATTTTGGCGAAAATATTTTGATTTTTGGTCATTTTTGGCCTTGCCATGACAAACAGAGGTTAAGCTGAAAGTTTTGACCAAAAAACTGCAAAACCTTGAGACGAAAAACATGTAGTTTCACTCAAATTTAACCAACGATTTCACTGAAAAATAGTTATGACACCGGCAGCATTTTTAGTAGCGGAGGATCCTAGAACCGGAACCAGTAATTTGGAACCGCTGTCGCTTTACTACAGTCCTTTGATTCCGGAATTGTTGTCGGTTTTCAGAAGACAATAGCCGCCAAAATTTAGGGTCGATTCATACTTACAGCCGTTACATCCGCTTAAACACAAACAGGAACAAGTATGAATCGCCCCTTAAGCGTTGAACATTGAATTTTATGGACGCGAGTAATGAAAATATGACGAACTTCGAAAAAAACCAAATTAAGCAAATGAGTTACTCAAGTTTATTTTTGAGAAAAACTATTTTCGTCAAAATATAGCCTCAATTATTATAATACAATGCAGTAAATTTACTGAACGTGTTTAATTTGTACCTAATCTGGGTTGAGCCCTTTATTTTATGAAGTTGACAAAACTTTTTCATGAAACTGTTCTGTTTCACGAAAATAACATTTTAGATTGAGATTTAGAATACTTTCATAAATTGAAACCATTGTCTTTTGCAAATTATTGCCTGCCTGCCTTAAAAAATGTAATTAAAACTGTTTTATGTTGAATGAGTAAGCTTAATGACAGACTACATGAAAAATACGTACGTCTCATGCATTGTGTAAGCCTAAGCACAAAAGGGTCGAATCATACTTAGTAGTCGCATTCCCATTTAGTCGGCAAAACAACGAAATTAATCACGCCAAAAGCTGATCTCATACTGATCTTAATGTTTATTAAAGCTTAAAGAAAACTAAAAAGCAATGTTATTTTAATATTTTTTCTAGTCTTCATTGCTTACTTCGACTTGCATAACAATTTCTATGTTCTAGACGTTAAGGATGAGTCGGCTGGTTCAGATGGTAGATTGCTCCACAAGGACTGAAAGATATGTGGTTCGACCCCATCCTGAGCTCACTGGTTTTTCTGAAAGTTCGAAATTGCATTTACTCTGAAAAAGCAGGGCCTTTTCACAAAAAGATTAAAAACCGAAGATTAAAATAAATCTTTTTATGAAAACGACATTAAAATTCAGGTGCAGCTCTGAAGACGAATAATATTAAAAAATCATAGTTTGATTGCAGCGTGAATTTTTAATCTAAGTCGTTTTCATAAAAAGATTAAACATTTGCTTTACCATACACGCTGGCTGGCACTCAGCTTGCCATGTTTTAATCCTGATTTTATGAAAAGGTGATTAAACAATTGCTACTCTTTCTCGTTGGGCCACTGTTTAAATATGCAAATTAGATGACTCATCGTTACGTATAAAAGCGTGTGCAATCACCTGCTGCGTCTTTGAGTTTGTGCCTTCGGTGAAAGGGTTAGATGATTTGTCAGTTGGTAGAGCGAAGCTTAAACTCCACGCCATAGTTACTATATTCCGCAACAAAACAATAACAATAACAAATAGATGCTCTCATTTTCTTAGCTCATCAGTCAAGTTTCAGACGTTACACAGCAATTTCACTTTGTTGAGGGAACACCTCTGCCTCTTCCGCGATAACGGTCTCCTTCTCCACGCCGACTAGTGAATCTGAAACAAGGAACTTTCTATTCAAGGCTATTTGGCTACGCTAGGAGGGTGGGAGTGGTGGGTTTCAATTCTAGCTTAGATTGCACATAGAATTAAGACTTGACTTCAGGCGCATTGCGCCTTAGCCAAATCTAAAAATTCTATGTGCAATCGCTAGAATTGAATCTGCTAGAGTTCAAAGGTCGGCGTACCCTTCTAAAACTGCCTTCGTAAAGCTAGGTGTTACGACTTCTCGCCAGTAAAACTTAGCAAAGGTTGACGTGTTAGACCATTGATCGGCATTGAGAATAGCCGAAAGCGGTAGGCCTTGACGAGCTGCGGCACTAGTTGAGGCAGAGCGCGTGGAGTGACCCTTAAAATAAGTGGTGTCGATTCCTGCTGCCGCTAAAGTTGTTTTTATGTTGTATCACTAGGGCTACCCCCTACTTGGGGTAGACTTTTCCGCAACAAGAGAATGTCGAAATTAGTCTAAAACCGCGTTTAAATGCATCTATTCACACGTCACAGTTCGTCATGTTACGTATTTTACGTACTTTCCAAATTGGCGGTATTCGCGCATGAATAAGCGCTCCGCCTTCTGCTCTGTAGTTTTTATAACAATAGAAAGGCTGC
>JASANF010006749.1:0-29286 GCA_030248245.1 Trissonchulus sp. WLG1_4
TCTATTTCCGTCAAATTTCCTCCAATAACAATTCTCACTTTCCGTCACATTTCAGACACATTTCCGCAACATTTCCGCAATATTTCCTTCATTTTTCCGTCACATTTCCTCCATTTAGTCCAACTTTCCGTCACTTTTCGGCACATATTTTTCCTTCACTTTTCGGTCATATTTCCTTCACTTTTCGGTCATATTTCCTTCACTTTTCGGTCAAATTTCCTTCACTTTTCGGTCATATTTCTTTCACATTTCCTTCACTTTTCTGTCATATTTCCTTCACTTTTCGATCATATTTCATTTATATTTCCTTCACTTTTCGGTCATATTTCCTTCGGTCATGTTTCCGTTATGTATATTTTCTTTTCCTTTTCTGTTATATTTCCTTTCACTTTCCTACATATTTGTGCTAGATTTAGTTGCTTTTTCGTATATTTTTTACAAGTTTTTGCTTCAATTGACGTGTTTTTCGAATTCTTACGTTATTCCGCATTGTTACGAATACATTTCAGTCAAAGCAGAGGTCATTTTCCATGCGTTTTTAGCAAGATTTCCGCTGTTCATACTCACGTTATCATTAGCCTCGACAGTGGTGAGATTGATTGCAGTCTACTTAAAGTGGTAGTTTCATTTGTGAGGTTTTTGCAATTTCAGTGCAAACTTTGCACCCAAAGTACTCGGTTACGAATGAGACCTGAACACAAAAATTTGGCACAGCAATTTAAGGTCAAAATCCGGATCAAGTGCAGTTGGGGGGGGGAATAGTGGACCAATTTTTTGGAGTAGAGCACCTTGAGGGAAACATTTTTTGTAATAGAACCCCTATCCACAAGTTTGGATTTTCTGAGCTATGACCCCTTGAAAATTGCATTTTCACTGTTTTTGGAAGTGAACGTAGGCCAAAGTTCGAAGCCAAAAATGGCTGTAATCTTTGTTTTTGGATAGTTTTGAGTGCGTTATGATGTTTTAAGGCATCGTCTAGGCTTAGTTGGCAGGATTCTATAGGCTAAGCTGGCAGGATTTTTTCTGAAAATTTCTATTCTTTAGCTTGCGTCTGAACCTAAGCCTAAGCCTAAGCCTGATACTAAGCCTAAGCCTAAGCCCCATACTAAGCCTAAGCCTAAGCCCAAGCCTAAATTAAGGCCACGTTTGAATTTGGTCAAAAATTGAACGTTTCTGGCGAATTTGGCCAATTTTTCGGCAGGAACCCGATCAAAGAGCCTTTATTTTGATTCTAAAAAATTGTAACCAATAATCTGACACTATTTTGACACGATTAGAACGGAAAAAACAAGAACTTCGGAAAAAATTGCGAAAACGTCCCTCACTGAGGGTTCAGGTTTCGGGGGGTCGTATCTCAGAAAATCCAGGAAAATGAAATAGGGGTTCTTGAAGCAAAAATGCTGCCCCCAAGGTGCTCTACTAAAAAAATAGATCCACTATTCTCCCCCCTACTGCATTTAACCCCAAAATTTCCGGGCATGTCTCTCACCTTTTTTTAAATTTTCAACGGCGGCGGTCTATATAAGTATTTTTGTATATTTAAAAATACGCCAGAAATTGGAGGCTTCAGGTGACTGGCCAATTTTTCAAAAAAAAAAAAAAAAAAAAAAAGAATAGGGTTACATAATGTGTGTCGGAAACATGACCGAAGGAAATATGACCGAAAAGTGAAGGAAATATAAATGAAATATGATCGAAAAGTGAAGGAAATATGACAGAAAAGTGAAGGAAATGTGAAAGAAATATGACCGAAAAGTGAAGGAAATTTGACCGAAAAGTGAAGGAAATATGACCGAAAAGTGAAGGAAATATGACCGAAAAGTGAAGGAAAAATATGTGCCGAAAAGTGACGGAAAGTTGGACTAAATGGAGGAAATGTGACGGAAAAATGAAGGAAATGTTGCGGAAATGTTGCGGAAATGTGTCTGAAATGTGACGGAAAGTGAGAATTGTTATTGGAGGTAATTTGACGGAAATAGAGAGGAAATGTGAAGGAAATTTTTCCTTCGTTTTTCCGTCATTTTTCAGTGACATTTCGAAATTATTTTTTCCGGTGAGTTCTATATACATAATTTAAACTTATTACCTAGTCATGATCTTTCTTCAGCTTAAAATATGAAGCTGGCAAAATCATGCACCCAACATATGGCACTTTTCACAAGGGCCAACTTTTCACAAGCTTCTCTTGACGTGGGGTCTGTAGCTGTTTTCCGACACTAGTTGCGCCTATGGCATAGTCAACTACCCTTCTTTCAAACTGTGAAGAGTTCTTCTCTATTGGTACTCGTTGCGCCTACGGGAGCCATATTTTTTACCCCCATTTTTGGTCGATTTGTGGGGAAAAAATACGGATACTTGCTGCCCTGATGTCGTGTTTTTAAACCAAAACAGCTTCATAAAAATTGCGCAATTTTTAGGAGGAGGTGTCAAAATGAGTTGACGCAGGGGGGGGGGGGGTACCCAAAATTTTGCGGCCGTTACATGTATGCCTCCAGTGTAACGGTTCCAGCTACACAAAGTTGTTCAAATGATGAATTCAGCTACATAAATACACATACAGACACGTGGCAGGCAAACATTTTGAGCCGGACCCAATTTTAGCGGCTCAAAATCGTACTGATTTTGAGCTATTTTGAGCCATCAATTTCAGATTTCGCTCCTTTTTCTGAGGCCGGGAAATCGAAGTCAAACTTTGTGCTTGCTAATTTCAGGATAATACACAGTAACAGGCAACTCCAATCAACTTTATTTTATATTCAAATTAAAGATCTGATATTGAGCTATTTTGAGCTGTGTTTGGCATAATTTGCTCCTCTTTGTGAAAGCTGCAATTATCCTTCAAAGTTGTGTTTCTATTCATATTTGTACAAAAATTGACTGGCTTCGTTGCGCATAAGGATTTTTAAAAATTTGACCATACTTTCAATTTTTCTTGTTTTTTTTGCTAAAAAAAATTAATTTTGTTAAATTTCTCCGTCCATTAACAAAGTTTAGTCTGTTTAAAACATCATTTATTTGAAGTTTCACTAGTTTGAACGTGCCTGAGTTAAAAAATGTGACAGCACAGCATCAACGATCTCATCATCCTGCAGTAGCGTAGCCAGGATCAAGTTGAGGGAGGGGCCAACGTGCCTTTTTTGCCCGAAAATTTTCGAAGTTTGTCTACCGGGGGGGGGGGGTGAAACGCGACCCCAATTTTTGAACCCGGGGGGGGGCCCAAATCGCTGAGGGGGGGGGCCAAAACCGCTGAGGGGGGGGCTCTGGCCCCCCAGGCCCCCCCCCCTGGCTACGCCACTGTCATCCTGTCATTCATCCAGTGGCGTAGCCAGGGGGGGGGGGCGGGCTCCCCCCTCAGCGATTTTGCCCCCCTCAGCGTTCCCCCCCCCCCTGGGAGCCAAGGGCCAAACCCCCCCTTTTGGCCAACTCATGAGAAAATTTCAAAAATTTCCGATATATACGTCTCCAATTGACCAAATTTGGCCTAAAAATAAAAAAAATTCTCAAATTTTTTTCTGGGGGCTGCCGCCCCCAGATCCCTGCGGTTCGGTAGTTTATTCTGTTTCTTATGTAAAATTTTTTTAAGGCCATTTTAACGTGCTGAAGTGCTGGAAGTTACTGGGAATTTCTTGATCGTTTCACCTGTGCCCGAGTTGCCAAAGCCAAGAAGCCAAAACAGCACCGAACATAAGGACCATTGAGTCATTCCAGTCGCGGGGGTCTGGGGACGGCGGCCCCCAGAAGCTGAAGCTTTTTTAGAATTTTGAAATACAATTTGCATTGAAAATGTAAATTTAAGCTGCACTTGTCGAGAAACGAGTGCATATCACAGGAAAAATCTGATTACAAAAAAGTTACAAAAAGTGTCGTATATATGTTTTCAAAGGAAAATTACAAAAAAGTTACAAAAAAATTACAAACTTGCACTCGGATTACAAAAAAAATTACATAAAAATTACAAAAAATTACAAAGTTATTATATACAAAAAATGACAAAAAAGTTACAAAAAAATTACAAACAAATTACAAAGTTATTATATACAAAAAATGACAAAAAAGTTACAAAAAAATTACAAACTTGCACAATGAAATTAAAAAAATGTGACATAAAAATTACAAATTTATTACATATATATATATATATATATATATATTTTTGTAATCAGGTTTTAATCTGTGGATGCGGCGGTCGGGGGGGGGGGGGTGGCAGCCCCCAGCACCCGTATTCATAAAAATGCAAGCTCGGCTTTTTATCCGAGCTTTGAGCAAGCCCGACTTAAAATCCCGGCTTTTCGTATTCATAAAACCAAGCTCGGCTTTTATGCAGGGGCCGTATTCTCAAAATTACCTGGAGGTAAAGTTAGGCTAGCTTTTTATCTCGACTTTTATGGATATATATATACCGGCCCAGAAGCTAGAGTTTTTAGAATTTTGAAATAAAATTTGCATTGAAAATGTATATAAATTTAAGCTACACTTGTCGAGAAATCAGTGCATATGTGGGGGTCTGGGGGCGGCAGCCCCCAGAAGCTAGAGCTTTTTTAGAATTTTGAAATACAATTTGCATTGAAAATGTATAGTGGTGCGGGAAAAAAACCCTATTTTCAACTTTTCGGGTCGTCCTGTGCTCCACATAAATCGGATCCATTAATGCTCGCGGCTGTTATAACGGCCATCTTTCGCCTAACAGTTGCACTAATAAAATGGATTGTAACTACTCACGTTTCTGAGTAATGAGTCTCGAAACCTCCGGGAAAAAAAACCCTATGCGGGAAAAAAAACCCTAATGCGGGGAAAAAAACCCTATCACTTTTTCTGGTTGTTCTATTAGCAGGGAATATAAACACAATTTTATCGTGTTCTACAACTCTTAGGCTGCAGTATGGACTAAAAAAACCGTTTCTGCGACATCCATGTGACTCACAATGATTCTTCAAAAATCGACCCGTTTTGGCAGAAATGACTTCTGCCCAAATAGGCATTTTTTCCGTATTTAAAAGCATTAAAAACAGATTTTTGCGCTTATTACGTGAGAAACAGCGGACAAACACCCCCGCGTCTATCATTCTTGGATTTAATTGGTACGCAGCAGCTAAAACCTAAATATTGCAAAAAATGCCAAATTTTGGTGAAACATCATCAAAACAGGTTTCGTAAGGGGTCACTGGTCAACCACAGCGTTTTTCACGGTTTTCGAGCTTCAGAAGTATAGAGGAAAGGTAACTCTCTTGAAAAATGCAAACGGCGTTGGTCAAAAGTGTTTTTGTGAAAAATTATGACAAGTCAAAAATTTGGAAAATTTTGTCACTTTGGAATTTTTCAACATGCAAAATTTTGAAATTTTATAAAAAACGCTATAGGCCTCAAAACTGCACAGAAATTGGTGTGGTAAGTCAGTTTGGGATGCGCTTTCCACCTGCATACTCAAAAAGGTCCTATGTCGTGAGGTTCGGCCAGGAAGCACTAGGGGTTTTTTCCCCGCAAAACGCGTAGGGTTTTTTTTCCCCGCACCACATTTTAAACTCCACTTGTCGAGAAACGAGTGCACATGCGGGGGTCTGGGGGCGGCAGCCCCCAGAAGCTGCAGCTTTTTTTCAAAATTTTGATATAAAATGCGCCTTGAAAAAGCAATTTTTGGAACGTTAATAATTTTCAGTTTTTCAGTTCAGTTCAAGAGTTGCAGGGGCGCCCTGGGGACCCTTTATGACAGATGATAAGAATTAGAACTACGGTAACTAATAAAGTTCTGGGGGTCTGGGGGCGACAGGCCCTAGGAAATTTTTTTATATTTGCGCCAAATTTGATGAATTGGGAACGTATTGGAAATTTTTTTGAGGGGGCCGTATTTGCCAAAGGGCGGGCCCCAGACCCACTGGTCATATCCCAGAAAATCCAACAAATGAAATAGGGATTCTTGAAGCAAAAATGCTTCCCCAAGCTGCTCTACTCAAAAAATAGATAGACTATTTCCCCCCAACTGCATTTAACCCCAACACTATTTGAATATTGACAGCAATGAAGGGAAATTGAACTAATTTAAGACTATTTATGCAAAAACAATTAAGCAGAGGGCGTCACCATAAATTTTGTCATTCCGCAGTACAATGTTTACGTCAAATGGTTCAGTTTACAGCAAAGAAATGATATATACGTAGACGGAAAAAATTTTGAAAAAATTTTCCAAAAGACTAGTGTAAAAAATAGTTGTGGTGTTATTGGGGCTTCAATTTCAGTGGCCTTTTCGTTTTTGTGCGAGTTTAATTAAAAATTGAGTAAGTTTGAGTTGAGTTTCATAACGGTTGAAGCATTTTGGTCTGCGTTCCTTGGATGGGCCAGAATTGACCCGTTTTTTCCCCCGAAATTGGGGTAAAAAATACGTTTATTTTTCGATTAGTACTGCAGAGAAAAAAGTTTAATATATATGTGGTTTTGTAGAGCAATTCCGAGGTATTGTTGGATAAAAGTTTGCCCGAGAAACTCTATCCGGAAAAGCAAAAAACCTTGTACTCATTTGTATTTTTTTACCCCATCTGACTATATGCGCTGGCAAAACCCGATGCTGCCTTTTTTTACATTACTGTTGTTTGTTTTAGATTTCGAAATATATGTACAGGCCGTGCTGAATGGATCATTTATATGCGATCTGTGATGGCATTTTTTAGTGATTGCTGTCAGAAGGTTATATGCCTGCACGAAAGAAGCGGACCAAAAAATCCCCTAAAACTACTGGCACTGCAAAAAAACCTAGCAAAACAAGGAAAGTTGTTCGAAAGCTACACTATGAGCGATTAACTTTCGTGAGAACACCAAAAAACAAAGATTGTCCCTCTGTTTCCGACAGTCCTGACAGACGCAACCTCATCACTGCCGAAGCCCGTAGAGTGCCTGTTACTCCAAACACCGCAGTTAGATGGGTTCGTAGTTTGGTTCTGTAATTTTGCTTCATTAATATAGATTTTATGTTTGTAATTCATTATATATTACTTATTAGCTATTATTATAATTATGTATAATAATGTAATGTAATACCCCGGAATTAAATCACCGGATCGATATTTGAGCTTATGCGTTCCGTGATCGAGTTGTTTTTGACAAAATTTTGCAAAAAATTGAAAGAGTTTATGTGTATAATTTTTTCTTTTTTTTCGGGTTTTTTCCCCGCATTACGGTTTTTTTCCCGCATAGGGTTTTTTTCCCGGAGGTTTCGAGACTCATTACTCAGAAACGTCAGTAGTTAGAATCCATTTTATTAGTGCAACAGTTAGGCGAAAGATGGCCGTTATAACAGCCGCGAGCATTAATGGATCCGATTTATGTGGAGCACAGGACGACCCGAAAAGTTGAAAATAGGTTTTTTTCCCGCACCACTATACAGTTTTAGAAGGATTCTAAAGTACTATTCCCTTGTTATTCAAATCAAAACTATTTGTTTTTAAGGGTTGTCAAGAACAATTCGGCAGACCGGCGTGGCAGAAACGCAGAGGTGCCAAAGCCGCCTGCAGTCGTGGCAAGGGCGTTTCCGGCGACAGCTGTTGCCATGGGAACGCCAAAGCGGGCGCGCTACACCGATGTAGCCTGAAATTGCCCCCTCTGGAGTTTCAGCAGAAACCACCGACTCTCCCGCAGTTTTACAAAGTCTGCCGACGGCCCACAGGACCATCTACTGGACCTCCTGAATCGCCCCCTCCGCCGGTGGCAACCCTAACTCCCCCTGCAGTCCGAACCGCTCCCTGTCAGTTGAACATTGCAGAAAATGATGAAGCGTTAGAAGTTTTGGCAAGAAGAAATTGCTTTCTTGGACTTCCGCTTGGCGATCCACAAGAAACTATTGTAGATAGGTTTTGTGATCACCCTGTTTTGGTTCCGGACAGTCCCACCAGTCAGTATCATTTGGATGCTTTGTTTAGGAGACTATTGACAGACAATTCCTGATGTTTTGCGCTTTATATTTATCTGACACTGTCGGTGGAATGTGTAAAGGCAGTCTTAGGTCAGTCTTACTAAACGCAGTGTGATGACTTTTTGCTATGATGCTCAAATTTGTGCAAATAGAAAGTTGAAGACGACTGGCTTTATGATTTCCACTAAACTTTTGCAATATACATTATGTGTATATGTATCGGGGCCTGTGGAAATCCACGATCTCGTTGGGGGCTTAAGGGGGGGCGCGGTGAATTGTGAAACAAAGTTTCGTGAATGTACGCGACGCTTGTATTTTTATAACATGCACTGGAAATTGTTAAATTTGGAACCTTAATATTTTACATATTAGTGATAATATTATACCAGTTAGTTATGTTTTACAACCTTAATTCGTATTTTTTATCAACTATCAACTATGGATTCAGTTTTGTACATATTGCTGCTAATTTTGTAACTGGTGTATGAAATAAACAAGTAAGCTGATTTGTGTGACTTTGTGTGATCTTCTAAATTGTTTTGTTCAAATGAGAGCCTGGTAAGTAAGATCTCTAAGAGCGAATTTACAGTGTAACGTTGCATAATAGTGTGAATGAATACTGCGTTCACGTGAAAAATGTTGCTTTGATGTAAAATTTTGGTGCGAAGAAAGGCAGACAGGTTTGATATTGTGTTAACATTTACCGCTAAAAGAATGGAGTTAAGAATGCGTTTAACCATTTCATGCCCAAAGGATCATGATGGGAGATACCACACGGCGAATTGCAATATCTGGGGCTATGCAACTTTAGTATAGTATAGTACTTTAGTCTATTCTAGTGACAGGATTTTTGAACTGTTTTTCTTTGGAATTGTAGGTCTTTGCATTTGGCCGGCAATTTTTAGTTCTACTGCCACACAGCGAAGCCTATGCTTATGTAGTTAAGCAATGTGCAAAATTGACTTTTTTTTATCGCAAAATTAGTATTTTCTTTAGGGCCACATTACGAAATTCAAACGCAACTCCGGCAGCCTGCTTTTTGTGCATCGGATAATGTAGTTTATTTCTAGCATTCAACTACGGCAAGCGCACAGTTGCTGTGTTCATACTTTAGGGTGAGGTACATATGCCTGAGCGATGGCGCAAATTTTTACAAATCTCAATTTTGGGCGCTTATATGTAACTAAAAAACGGTGCGTTCTACCCTTAATCGATTCATTGTTTTGTTCACCATTCTTTTTTTCTATCGAATGGTGGTATCTCTGCGACGCACATAGCTCCAGCAATGTCCAAAAAAAACTAACTGTCAGAATGAGGCTGTCTAGCCAGTGATAATATAGGCATTAAAGGGATGGCACATCATTTTAGCTATTAATGAGAAACTTCGCAACGTATTAGCAATAATTCACTTAAGGTGGCGCTCCGAATAACTGACTTTGGGCAGTAAAAGTTTTCAGTCACGTTTTCAGGTCTTTGTTCTTGAAGAAAGGTTGTTCAGCAGTGAATTAGCTTTCGTTTGATATACATAACATGTAGTTTTGTTGAAATTAATTTTTTGACCTGAATTTTGATATGGCAAAATCTTCAAATCGATTTTCCAAAAAATTGTATATGGCTTTTGTTACTTTTGATAACGGTTTTCCGCAGATAATAGATGACAGCAACTTTTTAAAAAGTCGTTTGTGTAGGCAAACATTTGTAAAAAAATTTTCAAAGTACGTTGAGCGATATTGACAAAAATGCACTATTTTTCAAGCTAATTTTTCGTTAGCTACTTTTTGGCTTCTCCAACTTTTCTCAATGGTTATTTCATTAAAAAAATACGCTCTATTTTTTGACACTGTCGTTTGTGTGGGCAAACTTCAGATTTTTCTGATCGGCAATAGCCTTTTTTGAAACGCGATAGCTCTCCTCCGTGTCGTTTTTTCATTGTGAAATTTGACTTAAAGTTAGAAAATAAGTAGATTCAGGTGTACCTTCTTCGAAAATGTTGATTTCTGTTTTTGGTAAAATTCTGAAGCGATTTCAAGTTGACCAATTTTAGAAAAACTAGTGTATTTTGAGCCAAAACAATTGGATTAAAATTATAAGAAAAGATACACCTCGGCAACATAATTACCTACAGTTTAAGCTATAGATCGGAAAATTTGAACAAAGTTTCGCTCAGTTATGCCGTTTGAAAAATTATGCGCATTTAGCGAAAACAGAAATTTTCAATCGGTGATAAAAAATCAGAAAAAGGCAGCAGGCACGTGAAACTTACTCAGAAACAGAGCTTTGTAACAGGCTTCAATATATTTAAACGAAATTCATTCTAGCTAGAACCTACGTCGACTTATAAGATAATAAAGTTATGGAAGTTATTCGGAGCGCCACCTTAAGAACATTTCATTTTGTATATATATATATATATATATATATATATATTAGATATAATTTTTCAGTGTTAATTCGTTCAATTATCTATTCCTAATTCCCATATATATAGTTTTCACCATCACAGTTGAAATTTTTTAGGTATTCTTTTTTACAGTTCGCCCTGAAAAGGTATGTATGTGTAAGTTTACCATTTTTGTGACAGAACCCCTGTTCAGTGTCCTCCAACTTAAATTTAATGTTTGACATTCTGAAAATAGCACTTTCAGTGTTTCGAACGTTTACTGAGGCTTGAATTTGTAATACATATTTTCACTAAATTGTTTGCCTGATGCTGGTACTTAGCCTAAGCCGTAACTAAGCCTAAACCTAAGAATTACGGTGGAACTTTACCACAGAAAGTCGAAAGCTTTTATTATTGAATGATTAGAAAGGCTTTTTTTGAATTTTTCGAAATTTCATGGCTGATTGGTATTTCCAACACTATATATATATATATATATATATATATATATATATATATATATATATATATATATATATATATATATATATATATATATATATATATATATATATACGTAACAGGGAAAAGTGAAGAGCATGACAGTCTTTCATATTCTACATAGCTAACGATGCTCCGGCCGACATTGCCCTTTAACGTGTCTTGATTTCAAACGGGGTCGGTACCCAAAATGGAATCAAGACATGTCTTCATAATAAAGTTCGGCCTAACTACCAACCCCCCCCCCACCAAAATCAGGGGGGATGTGTCTTTATTTGAGGGGGGGGTAGCTTTTCGAAACACATCTCTGATTTGTCGGGGGGGGGGGTGCCTCTGAAATTAACACCTCATCATATTAATGTACGCCCGCAACCCCCCCATGAAAAATTCCGTATAGAAAAAGTGTTTCGTTGCACAGACATTCCTGGGCCATTAATTGAGCCGCGGCCGCCCTTTTGTCGCCATTTCAATGTAAACAATAGAAATCTGGGAAACTGGAACTTGGCAGATTTTGTCGGGGAGGGGGGAATGTACCTAGTATATATATGTGTCTTGTATCCGCCGTCCTGGCGCCTGGGCTGTGCAATCCCAGACGGGCTGGGCCAATCAGCGAGCCCAGTTTCCCTCAGCCTGAGGCCAGACCACACAACAGCACCAGTCTCTCATGTCACACCGCCGAAGGAAGGGGGGGGGCGCTCTTCAGACTTTTTGTGTCTTTTAGAGTTTTTAGAGTTTAAACGGACCTTTTTCCTGGCGGCACCGCAGTGCCGGCAGGTCTTTACGCTGCTTCTTGCCGCGTAGTTTACGTGCTTTTTGACATTTCGTTGATTTACTTCCACTGAAGTGTCATGTTACATGTAATTTTATTATTTAGTATCACCAGTTTTAAAAGCAGCCGACATCTATTTAAGCAGCAAGCTAGCTTGAATGTCAATCACAAGGGGGGTTGCGACTGTTTTATGCGCGTAGTATTTATAACCTTTATTTGCTTAGTTGATATTATTGTTTGTCATTCTCACAAAGGTTAATTTTTTAATAATAATATTATAGGAAACAGTTAGTCTGGTCAATAATTTCGCACTATTAACCGAAAAAACATGTATAGCCGATTTATTTGTGCACTTTATTTATGCAATTTACTTCACAAATGTAAATTTTCTTTAGATGAGTCCTGCTAATTAGACACATTTTAAATTCTTTTTTGTATCAGTTTATTATGTAACAACCTGCAAGTAAAAACTGTCGGTGAAATATCAAACTCTTCAAAGTGTAGATATCTGAACCTTATATAGTACAGTATGTGCGACAGTACCATTGCTATGAAGCAGCATAAATTATTTACACAGAAGAAGAGTCTGTTTTATAAGCATGGCGAATGATTTGCATGCTGTAGCAAGTTGGAGAACAGAACAGTGCTCATAACCCTGTCCCCATAAAGTGTGACGGTAGGCTAGGCATTCTGTGGCATAAGCAGCAGAGCTTCTCTGGTAAAATACTATTCTGCTAGGCGCCAGGTTCTGCTTTGCGAAAGTGATGAAAACAGCTTTCAACTTTTGCAGAAAATTGCTGCTTGTTGCAAACAGCCCCGTTTTAATCGCTGATGGCCAACTTTGAGACTGTGGACGTTGGTCAATAATTGTAAACGTAAACTTTAGTCCGACTTATCCTTTACATTTTAGGGAAACCCCCCTTACATTAAATATTGAAGAGAAATTTTGTTATTGCGAATTCTGAGGTCAGTTTGGGTCAGAGGTCATCCAAGTTTTCCAATTAGTTGTTTTTGCCAAATTTGACTTTCAGTTTTCCTTAAATTTCGGTGTATCTTTCAATATGGTACGATTTTGCCTCTATATATTTATTTTTAATTCTAATTTGGAATTCTATTGGAATGTATTTGTTCAGAATAATTTTTTAGCTCAAGTAATGTTTATTAGCCCAGTTTCCCTCAGCCTGAGGCCAGACCACACAACAGCACCAGTCTTTCGCATATCACACTGCAGGGTTGGCAGTCTCGGTCTCGGTCTCGGTCTCTCTCCCAGACTAGGCTGGTCTGGTCTCGTCTCCTCGTCTCGTAGAAACCGAGACCTGCCATAGGGTGGTCTCGTATTTCAGATGAGACTTTAAGTTTTCAAAGTTTATAAAATCACGAAGATTTTTTTTACAATATATAAGTTTCCAAATAGAATTCCAAGCATGAATGGTCACACTGTCTCTGCAGACATGTCAGTTCACCGGCATTCGGCAAACTGACTTTAAGTTTAAACTTTGTACATCAAGCTATTAGTTAAAGTTTGAGCTAGAAGGCTTGTCTGACGTATCGATGTTGCATTTATATGTGGAACCTCTCAAGCATATGTTAAGCAGTAAAAATACTGACCATCATTTACCAAATAGATCTAACTTCGTAGCTGATTTGTAATTAAAAATTTGCTGGCTTCGGCAACTTTACGAAGCGCGTATTGGGTGGCAGTTTAATTAAATTTCTTGAGCCCCGACCTCTCAACGCATGTCAAAACGTCAACTTTATGAAAAAAACTTGGGCACAATCAAAAGCTTTTTGGGCTATGGCGTGGTTGGGGCATCAAACCTGTCCCCCACGTAACTGTGTCAGCGGAAGAAACTTCTGGTACGGGATGGTGCTCGCATCAGAACTTCTACAGTAGCACCACTGCACCAGCATGGACGATTCTAAGCTGGCACCTGAGTCAGACTGCCAAAATGCCAATGTGTGCAAGGCACTATAAAACACCCTATGGTATGCGAGGAAGTGTGCGAAACTTATTAAAAAATACAAAAAGTTGACAGAATAAATAATAGGAAAATAATCCTATTTTCTCCGGGTTCGGCTGTCAATCACTTACTCTCATGCATCCGGTCGTTTACAATGTTACGTTTCTCGCAAAGTCGCCAGTCATACACTCATACAACCTAATGGTCACTTTTTTGTAACTTAATCACAAATTTTTTACATTTCAAAGTATCTCAAATTTTTAAAATTGAAACTTGAAAAAAGGTCCCCCAAGGGCTGGTCTCGGTCTCGTAGGTCTCGTTTGGGTGGTCTCGGTTGCCTGGTCTCGGTCTCGGTCTCGGTCTCGGTTGCAAACCCGAGACTTGCCAACCCTGTCACACTGCCGAAGGAAGGGGGGGGCGCTCTTCATGCTTTGAGTCTTTTACAGTTAAACGGACCTTTTCACAAATGACCCCGTTTTAATCGCTGATCGCCAACTAACTGAAACTGTAAACGTTGCTCAGCAACTGTAAACTTAAACTTTAGTCAAACTTATCCATAAGATTTTAGCCTGACCCGCCCCCCCCCCTTTCAATACAGAAGAGAAATTTTGTTATTGGGAAATTCTGAGTTCAGTTTGGTCAGATTTCACCCCAGTTTTACAATTAGACAATTGCTTTGACTAAAAATGTTTTCAGGTTTCATTAAATTTCGTTCATTCGTTGTATACTTTCTATAGTTGTGCAATTTTTTGACTATTTGTTCTTGTTTCTATTCTTGCACTAGAGTGTGCCTAAGATTTGAATATGACATTTTTTCTTATTCTAGCCAATCGGCCGGATCGATGCTCCGACCGAAATAGCCCTTTTACACCTTGATTTCAGGGGGGTGAGCACGCCCCTTCGAATCAAGACATGTCTTGATTCCAGGAAGGGACCCCCCCTCAAATCAGACGTCCTGACTTCAGGGGGGCTCCCCCTCTGGTTTCAGCACACTACCAGCTCACCACAGAGACAGAGTTCATGCTGGTAGTCTGCTGAAACGAGAAGGGTACGCCCCCGAAATCAAGACCGATCATGACCGGTTCATGCTGGTAGTGTGCTAAACCGAGAGGGGTCCCCCCTGGAATTAAGATATGTCTTGATTCGAAGGGGGGTACCCCCCACCTTCCCCCTGAAATCAAGGCGTAGTTAATGCATCGGTCGGAGCATCGTTCCTGCCGATTAGCTAGAATAGGGAAGAGTATCATACCTACTCTTCCTGATTGTGTACTCTTGATTAAACTAATATATATCTTACATAAATGTGGGTAATGAAAATTATATAACCTTTGATTTTGTTTCCAGTACAAGCGTCTAAATAAAGGTCTTTTCCAAAATATTAGAATTTTTTACAAAAAGTTAGCGCCAAAGCTCTGTATCATACGTACAGTTACCTGTTGGGGCTGAACGTTGGTAAGGTTTTTGACATGTTTAAAATCGCCAGGCTTCTCCCCCACTTTTTTATTAATAACTAGTCAATTTACTGAGAAAATAGCTTAAAAACAAAGCAACGAAAATTTAATATATTGTCTTGTAATTAAAGCCCTTTAAAAATGCTCGCAAGTGAAATTTCAAGTCTCTAAAAAGTGAGAGACATGTCTGGGGATTTTTCCATTTACAGTACTGTGCCAAAAATTCGTGCTCAGGCTTCATTTGAAACTGGAGTTCAGTGAGCGCAAAGTTTTCATAGGAATCAAAAAAACCTCGAAAACGCAACTGCCACCTTAAATAAAAAGAGTGAAAATTTTTGCCCTAAAGATACACATCGATTTCTCGTGCCCACACTGGCTTAAATTTTAGGACCCATCCCCTGATCTCCCCCTCCTTTGTCTTTTCTCTCTTTAGCGTACAGACTATGGATTTGTTGTTAGGTACTGCAAAACTGACCTTATTGGGGTCATAGGTCAAACAACTTTTCCGACTACAATATTCTCATTTTTTGTTGTTCCGTTGTTACTCATTCCTTTCTGTTACTCTTATGTACGGGCTAATTTGGATTTTCCAGTATATTATCACATTATTATTATATGCATAGTATATTTGTGCTCCGGTGCTTCTGCCAACTTATTCCAGTTACCACGGTAAGAAATTGTATATTCGATGTTGTATAATATATCGCTTTGTGGGTTTGACGTAATATAATTTTACAGATTTACGGTAGAGCTCTACTTGTATACGTAAAATTGACCTAAAAGTTAGGGCTTGGGGAAAGGTTGCTCCCTACGTAATTTGCTAAACATTCCTAGTATACATATATTTGTATTGTTAGCAAAAGGAAGCTATATTGTACACAGGGGTGGACGCGGGTCGTGGGTCGACCCGCGGGTACCCACTTCAGGCTGCGCGGGTCGAAAAAATTGTTCCCGACCCGCGAAATCTGGAAAAACTACCATGTCGGACTTTTGACCGGACCGGCCTGAAAAAATTGCTGATACGTCTCCAATTGACAAAATTTGGCCTAAAAATTAAAAATTTTTTTTCCTGGTGGCTTTTGGCCCCAGACTCCTGCAAACTCTGTGGCTTACTATTCCTGGTTATAAAGCCTATATATTCATGTCTACTGAGTGTATACAGTATGTTGCATTTGCTTGTGTAATATACTGTCTGATATGAAATTCATATTTTTTGTTTTTAATTTTCCTGTCAGAAAAATTTTTTTGATGCGTCTCCAGTTGACCAAATTTGTCCAAAAATTGAAAAAACCTCCATTTTTTCTGGGGGTTGTGGCCCCCAGACCCCCGCAACCATACGTGGGCAGCTATCGAATTCTGGGGGGGGTGGGGTGCGGAGCAACTTTTTCGGCTATTTTTGCTTCGTGAGCCACCAATTTCGCTTCGTGAGCCACCAATTTTTGCTCCGTGAGCTACCTTCGAAACATTCTGGGGGGGGGGGTGACGGACCTGTCTGGGGGGGGCGAAAACCCCCCCACGCCCATGTATGCCCGCAACAGTAAGTTTATTTAATTTAAATGACCAAATTAACATTTTGTTATGTAAGTCACTTCGCCAATAAGTGTAAGAATAATTAGATTTCGGGGGCTGACGCCCTCAGACCCCGCAATAGTGAGCAAAAAAGTGAACAGGGCGCGACCCCTCCCCTTTTCAAAATCCTGGCTACGCCCCTGTACTATGTACGTCATGTTTATAGAGTGGTGGGTCAAAGTGGGTCGCGGGTCAGGTTTGACCGCGCGGGTTGGGTCGCGGGTTACCCACGAGTGTCGAGCCGCGGGTTGGGTTGGGTCGCGGGTCGAAAATTCTGGCCCGCGTCCACCCCTGATTGTACGTGAGTCCATGGTTTGCTATACCTAGCAGATACTTGAGTTGTTTTCTACGTATGTTATACCTAGTGATGTTAAAGTTGTCTTACGAGTTTCAGTTTAAGTTTCAGTTTCAGTTTCAGCTCTAGATTAGTTTCAGTTTCAGCTGTAGTTTCAGCTCCGGCAAAATTTTAGTTTCAGTTTAAGTTTCAGTTTCAGTTTCAGCTCTAGATTAGTTTCAGTTTCAGCTGTAGTTTCAGCTCCGGCGAAATTTTAGTTTCAGTTTAAGTTTAAGTTTCAGTTTCAGCTCCAGAAGCATTTAGTTTTAGTTTCAGTTTCAGTTTTGCTATATTTTGTTTTCGTCACAGTTTTCTACGTAGCGTATACGGTCGTCGACGTTGCCTTGTGAAGCCCCATGCTTACATTAATGAACCATGTACATAAGATAAGATACATGATAAGATAGCGCGAACTCTCGGACCTTACACAGTTACACGTTAACTGTAGAACGAATTAAGGAATGCACGACTTTTTATCTCACGTTCATACAGTTCAGTGTGACAGCGGCGATCAACTTATATGAAGATCCCAGACTATAGACATAGAGTAAGACACTATTATATACTCTTGCTTAGTGTATAACAGAAAATCAATAATTTGTGCGCAGGGGATGCTGAAACTGAAACTGCCTGAGGCTGAAACTGAAACTACAGTTTCAGTTTCAGCTTGTGTATACACGTACCCACACACACATTGAAAGCAGCATTGGCGGAAACTCAGTTGACCTGAAACTGAAACTATGTTTCAGTTTCGGCTTCTGCGTAATTTCAGTTTCAGTTTAAGTTTCAGTTTCAGCTCCAACGGCATTTCAGTTTCAGCTGCTGTTTCAGCTCTGGACAGATTTTAGTTTCAGTTTAAGTTTCAGTTTCAGTTTCAGCTTTAGAATAGTTTCAGTTTCAGCTGAGGTTTCAGCTGCAGGATGGATTTAGTTTCAGTTTAAGTTTCAGGCGCTGAAACGGAAACATGTACAAGCTGAAACTAGTTTCAGTTTCAGTTTCCGCTCACATCACTAGTTACACCAATTGTCCTCGTTAATTGATCATTTTGCCAGTCCAGATTGATTTAATTTTGCTAATTAGTCATTTTGCTAAATCTTCTATACCTAAATGTTGCATTGTTACGTACGTTCGTTAGGACAGTTCCCCAGGTGAACCCCCACGCCCTTCGTCCCAAAGGACTGAATTGTATTGGGATGTTGCCCCACCTTCCAGCTTCATACATGAATGCTCGCTTGATTTACTAGGGGGGGGGGGCTGGTTTCGGGTCAACAAAGAACGGATTGTGTATATACATAGTGTGTCAACTCATGTAATCCACAGAGAAAATTGTTTTCGACTTGGTTGCGCGAAAGAGGCTATTTGGGGGGGTACTCATTTCTCTTGTATGCATAACAGAGTAACATGTAGTTTTTTAGGAGCCAATATACCCGTACGTTGTAATCTGAGTTGGTTGCCCTGAAGAGGGCAGTTGGGATAAGAGATGAGTTTGTTGGTCAGGTCCAGTAGGGGATTGGGTGTGGGCTCAGATTAGCCGCCGAATCCGTAGAGCGTGCGTCCCTGTCGCTTGAGGGCGTAGACGACGTCCATGGCGGTGACGGTCTTCCGCTTGGCGTGCTCGCAGTAGGTCACCGCGTCGCGGATCACGTTCTCCAAGAACAGCTTCAGCACGCCGCGCACCTCCTCGTAGATCAGCCCGGAGATACGCTTCACACCACCACGACGAGCCAGGCGCCGAATGGCCGGCTTCGTGATTCCCTGGATGTTATCGCGCAGCACCTTTCTGTGTCTCTTCGCGCCCCCCTTTCCCAGACCCTTGCCTCCTTTGCCACGACCAGACATGACGCAGAATTACTGTAGAAATAACTGTAGTAGTTGACAACACCAATTCAATGCTGCACTGAATTACACGTCCAACAAGTCAGCCACTGCTCTGCGCAGAGTCTGTTGTGTTATAGGTGGTTGTCAGTGGTTGCTAAGCGCATTAACAGCATTACTACGGCCTGGAAAACGCTCGCATGGACAAATATTAACCTTCTCGGCTGCTAGAGACGGGTTGACTTGGTTATTACGCTCCTATTTTATTTCACGGTGGTCTTGTCTTAGATGTGATGATTAAGCTGTTCTGTGGTGGAATTTTGAACGTTATATCTGAACTTTTCATGAGCAAATTAGCAAATTTCCTGTCTGACTACTTGTTGAAATTTACCTTAGCTACATACGTACACTTTTGACCTATTACGGTAACTATCTAACTGCAACAGAGTTCCTGGCGTTTTTCATTCTTGGCATTGTGAGCTAGAGTTCTGCCCGGGCCTGTAGCGGGCCGCGGGCCGCGGGCCGGGCCCGGGCCGGCCCGGCCCGGGCCCGGCCCGGAGAGATTTTTCAGAAATGGGCCCGGCCCGGAGCCCGGCCCGTAAAATTCCGGGCCCCGGGTCGTACGCGGCCCGCCGGGCCGTAGCGGGCCCCGGGCCGTGCGCGGCCCGCCGGGCCTAGAAATCCGCAAGCCCAGGGCCGTCTCGAGCTTCAGCAACATATGAACAATGACTGCATTGCATATATATTGATTTTTACAAGTGCGCAGGCACTTATATACACTCAGACGCACACACAATGGATTTTCTCACTTGATGAAGTCTGTGCTGGGCCAACCCGCGGGCTCCGGGCCTGCTCCGGGCCGGCCCGCGGGTTCCGGGCCTGATCCGGGCCGGCCCGCGGGCCCCGGGCCGTCAGGCCCGCTACGGCCCGCCGGGCCTGTAGCGGGCGGCGGGCCCCGGGCCCGGGCCGGGCCGGAGACGCACACACAATGGATTTTCTCACTTTATGAAGTCTGTGCCGGGCCAGCCCGCTGGCTCCGGGCCTGCTCCGGGCCGGCCCGCGGGCCCCGGGCCTGCTACGGCCCGCCGGGCCTGTAGCGGGCCGCGGGCCCCGGGCCGGGCCCGGGCCCGGCCCGGAAGCGCGCCAGTCGGCCCGGCCCGGGAAATTTGCTAGTGGCAGAACTGTGAGCACAGAGTTCCCCAGTTTGTCCTGGAATGCTTTTATAGTTGACCTGCGGCCGCCCTTTTGGCGTCTTGTCACGGTGACCAGCAATAGAGACTGGGACTGGGAGGGGCCGATTTTGACTCTCGGGAAATATAATATATATATACGTGGCGTATTATTGTGAGACAGTACTCAGAAGTGAGAGTGCCCCCGACAAGGCTGCGAAAATATATTAAATCCACCATCATCAAATATGTAGTACTTTCTTTTCTTCCCGTCGTATTGTTTGGGCCCCCTCCCCGAAACTCAGTTACTGTTTTCTCTTGTCAGACCACACACCTTCTTCCTTCTTTCGCACGGGAATTTTGACCTCGCTCTGTTTGTAAGACTTCATTGTAGGGAGGGGGTACGCTTGGAATTTTTTCACTTGATTCTAACGTTAATAGATCAAGGTGAACTAAGCGTAAAATTTTAGTTGACAGTTTTGAATTTAGAATTACAGGTAATTGGGAGCTAATTTTCACTCTTTCTGGTTTTTTTGTTTCCTTGCGGCGTGCCCCCTCCTTTCACTACTATATATATATATATATATATAGCCTGTTTTGTCCATTATTGCAAAACTGACTTCCGAGTTGGGTCATAGTTCAAACTTGTTTTCCGACTTGGATAATCAGAATTCTGACCAGCCTTTCCTTTGTCTCTCAATCTCCACACATACACATTTTTTATTGTCGCACTCTTTGTTCGCAATCAGTAATCAGTAATCACCCTCGATTGCTTCCAGTTTATATAGCGTACTTTCTTAATTCCTTGACAATACTGACATACATATAACATATATATATACTTAATGTTTATACAATATACGTTATCTAATTTAATTAATTATTCTTTTCGTGCTGCATCTCGCTGCTGTTTGTTCCCGCGGTAAGAAATCTATTTGCTTGCTTGATCTATTTTTCGTAATTTTCACTTATATACATATGTACATGTTGTTGAGCTGGGGGAGGATGGGGGGGGGTAGACGCCGGGGGGTAAAAGAGGGCTCGGCGTGAGCAAAATTTCGGCCAAAATAGCTTTGGTCAGTGTATTTTAGCATTAAACATGTATTTGTGTTGCTGGCACTTGGAAAATTAGTATTTTTCATGAGATTTATGCGGTTTTTACTTTAGTTTTGGCTAAAAATTGTCAAAATTGCGTCCGTTCTCGGGAGGGGGCCATCAAAAATTAGTAGGCTTAGAGGAGGGGAATCAACGGCGGGAGGGGCAGCCAAAATTTTTGTGGTGTTACATATATGCTTATATACACACTCAACACAGGTACCTACATATATACATGTAGACGGAGTCTCGGTCGCGTTTTTAAGTTTTTAAGTTTAAACGTTTAAGCGTCTAAGCGCGGTTAAACATAGGTAAATGTTTAACCGGTTTAAACGTGCCCATGCCTAGTCCCGACATTTAGGGAACTTGAAGTGAACTAATACGTGATAACAACGCTAAAATTTCAAGTGTTTGCCTAAAAATAGGTAAATTTTTGCAAAATTTGCATATTTTTAGCAACGTTTTCGCTTTTTGCTCAGTTTTGAAGGATTTTAAGCGATCTTGGGTTATACTGAATTTTCGACACTTTTGTTATAGCCCCCCCCCCCCCCCAAAAACTCCATGTACATATTTACATGTATCCATTCCGTAGGTCTTTTCACTGCGCAAGTTGACTTGTTTACTAATATGCAGATCATGTTCTTTGTCGTTAGAGTTGTTAGTCCTTGGAAATTGGACGTTTCGTGTCGCTTTCGCTTGTAAAACCTGATTTCATGGTGGAACCACTGACGATATTTTACCTTTTTTTATCCAAAAAAGTAGGTGATTTTGACGATTCTTGCCCAAAATTTAGGTAAAACAAGAAGCTGAAATCTTATAAAAGATGCGAATGTCGTAAAATGCTGAGTGCAGAAGACTTTGAACTGAGGCTAGTAGATTCTTTTCGTGAGCCAATCACCCGTACGTTGTAATCTGAGTTGGTTGCCCTGAAGAGGGCAGTTGGGATAAGAGATGAGTTTGTTGGTCAGGTCAGGTGCAGTAGGGGATTGGGTGTGGGGGCAGATTAGCCGCCGAATCCGTAGAGCGTGCGTCCCTGTCGCTTGAGGGCGTAGACGACGTCCATGGCGGTGACGGTCTTCCGCTTGGCGTGCTCGCAGTAGGTCACCGCGTCGCGGATCACGTTCTCCAAGAACAGCTTCAGCACGCCGCGCACCTCCTCGTAGATCAGCCCGGAGATACGCTTCACACCACCACGACGAGCCAGGCGCCGAATGGCCGGCTTCGTGATTCCCTGGATGTTATCGCGCAGCACCTTTCTGTGTCTCTTCGCGCCCCCCTTTCCCAGACCCTTGCCTCCTTTGCCACGACCAGACATGACGCAGAATTACTGTAGAAATAACTGTAGGTAGAAGTTTACAACACCAATTCAACGCTGCACTGAATGACACGTCCAACAAGTCAGCCACTGCTCTGCGCAGAGTCTGTTGTGTTATAGGTGGTTGTGAGTGGGTGCTAAGCGCATTAACAGCATTACTACGGCCTGGAAAACGCTCGCATGGACAAATATTAACCCTCTCGGCTGCTAGAGACAGAATTGTCTTGGTTATTATGCTCCTATTTTATTTCACGGTGGTCTTGCGTCCAAGATGTACGATTAAGCTGTTCTGTGGTGGAATTTTGAACGTTATATCTGAACTTTTCATGAGCCAATTAGCAAATTTCCTGTCTGACTACTTGTTGAAATTTACCTTAGCTACATACGTACACTTTTGACCTATTACGGTAACTATCTAACTGCAACAGAGTTCCTGGCGTTTTTCATTCTTGGCATTGTGAGCACAGAGTTCCCCAGTTTGTCCTGGAATGCTTTTATAGTTGACCTGCGGCCGCCCTTTTGGCGTCTTGTCACGGTGACCAGCAATAGAGACTGGGACTGGGAGGGGCCGATTTTGACTCTCGGGAAATATAATATATATATACGTGGCGTATTATTGTGAGACAGTACTCAGAAGTGAGAGTGCCCCCGACAAGGCTGCGAAAATATATTAAATCCACCATCATCAAATATGTAGTACTTTCTTTTCTTCCCGTCGTATTGTTTGGACCCCCTCCCCGAAACTCAGTTACTGTTTTCTCTTGTCAGACCACACACCTTCTTTCGCACGGGAATTTTGACCTCGCTCTGTTTGTAAGACTTTATTGTAGGGAGGGGGTACGCTTGGAATTTTTTCACTTGATTCTAACGTTTATAGATCAAGGTGAACTAAGCGTAAAATTTTATTTGACAGTTTTGAATTTAGAATTATAGGTAATTGGGAGCTAATTTTCACTCTTTCTGGTTTTTTTGTTTCCTTGCGGCGTGCCCCCTCCTTTCACTACTATATATATATATCTAGCCTGTTTTGTCCATTGTTATTGCAAAACTGACTTCCGAGTTGGGTCATAGTTCAAACTTGTTTTCCGACTTGGATAATCAGAATTCTGACCAGCCTTTCCTTTGTCTCTCAATCTCCACACATACACATTTTTTATTGTCGCACTCTTTGTTCGCAATCAGTAATCAGTAATCACCCTCGATTGCTTCCAGTTTATATAGCGTACTTTCTTAATTCCTTGACAATACTGACATACATATAACATATATATATACTTAATGTTTATACAATATACGTTATCTAATTTAATTAATTATTCTTTTCGTGCTGCATCTCGCTGCTGTTTGTTCCCGCGGTAAGAAATCTATTTGCTTGCTTGATCTATTTTTCGTAATTTTCACTTATATACATATGTACATGTTGTTGAGCTGGGGGAGGATGGGGGGGGGGTAGACGCCAAGGGGTAAAAGAGGGCTCGGCGTGAGCAAAATTTCGGCCAAAATAGCTTTGGTCAGTGTATTTTAGCATTAAACATGTATTTGTGTTGCTGGCACTTGGAAAATTAGTATTTTTCATGAGATTTATGCGGTTTTTACTTTAGTTTTGGCTAAAAATTGTCAAAATTGCGTCCGTTCTCGGGAGGGGGCCATCAAAAATTAGTAGGCTTAGGGGAGGGGAATCAACGGCGGGAGGGGCAGCCAAAATTTTTGTGGTGTTACATATATGCTTATATACACACTCAACACAGGTACCTACATATATACATGTAGACGGAGTCTCGGTCGCGTTTTTAAGTTTTTAAGTTTAAACGTTTAAGCGTCTAAGCGCGGTTAAACATAGGTAAATGTTTAACCGGTTCAAACGTGCCCATGCCTAGTCCCGACATTTAGGGAACTTTAAGTGAACTAATACGTGATAACAACGCTAAAATTTCAAGTGTTTGCCTAAAAATAGGTAAATTTTTGCAAAATTTGCATATTTTTAGCAACGTTTTCGCTTTTTGCTCAGTTTTGAAGGATTTTAAGCGATCTTGGGTTATCCTGAATTTTCGACACTTTTTATAGCCCCCCCCCCCCCAAGAAAACTCCATGTACATATTTACAATATGTATCCATTCCGTAGGTCTTTTCACTGCGCAAGTTGACTTGTTTACTAATATGTAGATCATGTTCTTTGTCGTTGGAGTTGTTAGTCCTTGGAAATTGGACGTTTCGTGTCGCTTTCGCTTGTAAAACCTGATTCCATGGTGGAACCACTGATGATATTTTACCTTTTTTTATCCAAAAAAGTAGGTGATTTTGACGATTCTTGCCCAAAATTTAGGTAAAACAAGAAGCTGAAATCTTATAAAAGATGCGAATGTCGTAAAATGCTGAGTGCAGAAGACTTTGAACTGAGGATAGAGTAGATTCTTTTCGTGAGCCAATCACCCGTACGTTGTAATCAGAGTTGGTTGCCCTGAAGAGGGCAGTTGGGATAAGAGATGAGTTTGTTGGTCAGGTCAGGTGCAGTAGGGGATTGGGTGTGGGGGCAGATTAGCCGCCGAATCCGTAGAGCGTGCGTCCCTGTCGCTTGAGGGCGTAGACGACGTCCATGGCGGTGACGGTCTTCCGCTTGGCGTGCTCGCAGTAGGTCACCGCGTCGCGGATCACGTTCTCCAAGAACAGCTTCAGCACGCCGCGCACCTCCTCGTAGATCAGCCCGGAGATACGCTTCACACCACCACGACGAGCCAGGCGCCGAATGGCCGGCTTCGTGATTCCCTGGATGTTATCGCGCAGCACCTTTCTGTGTCTCTTCGCGCCCCCCTTTCCCAGACCCTTGCCTCCTTTGCCACGACCAGACATGACGCAGAATTACTGTAGAAATAACTGTAGGTAGAAGTTTACAACACCAATTCAACGCTGCACTGAATGACACGTCCAACAAGTCAGCCACTGCTCTGCGCAGAGTCTGTTGTGTTATAGGTGGTTGTCAGTGGGTGCTAAGTGCATTAACAGCATTACTACGGCCTGGAAAACGCTCGCATGGACAAATATTAACCCTCTCGGCTGCTAGAGACAGAATTGTCTTGGTTATTATGCTCCTATTTTATTTCACGGTGGTCTTGCGTCCAAGATGTACGATTAAGCTGTTCTGTGGTGGAATTTTGAACGTTATATCTGAACTTTTCATGAGCCAATTAGCAAATTTCCTGTCTGACTACTTGTTGAAATTTACCTTAGCTACATACGTACACTTTTGACCTATTACGGTAACTATCTAACTGCAACAGAGTTCCTGGCGTTTTTCATTCTTGGCATTGTGAGCACAGAGTTCCCCAGTTTGTCCTGGAATGCTTTTATAGTTGACCTGCGGCCGCCCTTTTGGCGTCTTGTCACGGTGACCAGCAATAGAGACTGGGACTGGGAGGGGCCGATTTTGACTCTCGGGAAATATAATATATATATACGTGGCGTATTATTGTGAGACAGTACTCAGAAGTGAGAGTGCCCCCGACAAGGCTGCGAAAATATATTAAATCCACCATCATCAAATATGTAGTACTTTCTTTTCTTCCCGTCGTATTGTTTGGGCCCCCTCCCCGAAACTCAGTTACTGTTTTCTCTTGTCAGACCACACACCTTCTTTCGCACGGGAATTTTGACCTCGCTCTGTTTGTAAGACTTTATTGTAGCAAGAGTACAATTGTAGGGAGGGGGTACGCTTGGAATTTTTTCACTTGATTCTAACGTTAATATATAGATCAAGGTGAACTAAGCGTAAAATTTTATTTGACAGTTTTGAATTTAGAATTACAGGTAAGTGGGAGCTAATTTTCACTCTTTCTGGTTTTTTTGTTTCCTTGCGGCGTGCCCCCTCCTTTCACTACTATATATATATATATAGCCTGTTTTGTCCATTGTTATTGCAAAACTGACTTCCGAGTTGGGTCATAGTTCAAACTTGTTTTCCGACTTGGATAATCAGAATTCTGACCAGCCTTTCCTTTGTCTCTCAATCTCCACACATACACATTTTTTATTGTCGCACTCTTTGTTCGCAATCAGTAATCAGTAATCACCCTCGATTGCTTCCAGTTTATATAGCGTACTTTCTTAATTCCTTGACAATACTGACATACATATAACATATATATATACTTAATGTTTATACAATATACGTTATCTAATTTAATTAATTATTCTTTTCGTGCTGCATCTCGCTGCTGTTTGTTCCCGCGGTAAGAAATCTATTTGCTTGCTTGATCTATATATTTTTCGTAATTTTCACTTATATACATATGTACATGTTGTTGAGCTGGGGGAGGATGGGGGGGGGGAAAGGGGGGGGGGGAAAGAAAAGGGGGCGAGAGCAAAATCTGCCAAAATAGCTTTGGTCAGTGTATCTATTACTGCTTTTCTTTTTGTTCTTACTATAATAATATTTTTTTTTCTTTCTTTTTTTTCTATTTTTTTTCTACTTTTTTCAGCGCCCTTTCTATATTCCATCTACATGGGCTCGAGTACCCGATTTTTGCTTATAAAAACAAACAACAAAACAAAAAAAAACAACCCACCACACACAACAACAACACGAACAAACAACCCAACTATAGCATTAAACATGTATTTGTGTTGCTGGCACTCGAAAAAATTATTTTTATCTGAAGGTTATGCGGGTTTTACCTTATTTTTGCCTAAAAATAGTCAAAATAACGTCCGTTCCGTACTCGGGGGCGGGCCAAAAAAAAAAGGTTAGGCTAAGGGGAGGGACAGCAGGAGGGGCAGCCAAAACTAAACTTTTTTTGATATAAATCTTAACTAAAAAACCCAACACAGCACCCCCAACAAAACAACTAGAAGTAGACTTCTTCGCGGTCTTTACTTTAATTATTAAAGTATAAAACTTTTCGACTCCAAGCGCCGCAAAACAAAAGGAAAATCTAAAGGACACCTCCCTCCCCCTCACTCCTACCACCAAGGAACGGAGGAGAAAGAAAACAACTAATAAACACCAACACCTCAAAAATTTCTGCCTAAAACAAAAGTAAATTTTTGCAAAATTTGCATATTTTTAGCAACGTTTTCGCTTTTTGCTCAGTTTTGAAGGATTTTAAGCGATCTTGGGTTATACTGAATTTTCGACACTTTTGTTATAGCCCCCCCCCCCCCCCCCCCCCTCCCCCCCCCAGAAAACTCCATGTACATATTTACATGTATCCATTCCGTAGGTCTTTTCACTGCGCAAGTTGACTTGTTTACTAATATGCAGATCATGTTCTTTGTCGTTGGAGTTGTTAGTCCTTGGAAATTGGACGTTTCGTGTCGCTTTCGCTTGTAAAACCTGATTTCATGGTGGAACCACTGACGATATTTTACCTTTTTTTATCCAAAAAAGTAGGTGATTTTGACGATTCTTGCCCAAAATTTAGGTAAAACAAGAAGCTGAAATCTTATAAAAGATGCGAATGTCGTAAAATGCTGAGTGCAGAAGACTTTGAACTGAGGCTAGTAGATTCTTTTCGTGAGCCAATCACCCGTACGTTGTAATCTGAGTTGGTTGCCCTGAAGAGGGCAGTTGGGATAAGAGATGAGTTTGTTGGTCAGGTCAGGTGCAGTAGGGGATTGGGTGTGGGGGCAGATTAGCCGCCGAATCCGTAGAGCGTGCGTCCCTGTCGCTTGAGGGCGTAGACGACGTCCATGGCGGTGACGGTCTTCCGCTTGGCGTGCTCGCAGTAGGTCACCGCGTCGCGGATCACGTTCTCCAAGAACAGCTTCAGCACGCCGCGCACCTCCTCGTAGATCAGCCCGGAGATACGCTTCACACCACCACGACGAGCCAGGCGCCGAATGGCCGGCTTCGTGATTCCCTGGATGTTATCGCGCAGCACCTTTCTGTGTCTCTTCGCGCCCCCCTTTCCCAGACCCTTGCCTCCTTTGCCACGACCAGACATGACGCAGAATTACTGTAGAAATAACTGTAGGTAGAAGTTTACAACACCAATTCAACGCTGCACTGAATGACACGTCCAACAAGTCAGTCACTGCTCTGCGCAGAGTCTGTTGTGTTATAGGTGGTTGTGAGTGGGTGCTAAGCGCATTAACAGCATTACTACGGCCTGGAAAACGCTCGCATGGACAAATATTAACCCTCTCGGCTGCTAGAGACAGAATTGTCTTGGTTATTATGCTCCTATTTTATTTCACGGTGGTCTTGCGTCCAAGATGTACGATTAAGCTGTTCTGTGGTGAAATTTTGAACGTTATATCTGAACTTTTCATGAGCCAATTAGCAAATTTCCTGTCTGACTACTTGTTGAAATTTACCTTAGCTACATACGTACACTTTTGACCTATTACGGTAACTATCTAACTGCAACAGAGTTCCTGGCGTTTTTCATTCTTGGCATTGTGAGCACAGAGTTCCCCAGTTTGTCCTGGAATGCTTTTATAGTTGACCTGCGGCCGCCCTTTTGGCGTCTTGTCACGGTGACCAGCAATAGAGACTGGGACTGGGAGGGGCCGATTTTGACTCTCGGGAAATATAATATATATATATACGTGGCGTATTATTGTGAGACAGTACTCAGAAGTGAGAGTGCCCCCGACAAGGCTGCGAAAATATATTAAATCCACCATCATCAAATATGTAGTACTTTCTTTTCTTCCCGTCGTATTGTTTGGGCCCCCTCCCCGAAACTCAGTTACTGTTTTCTCTTGTCAGACCACACACCTTCTTTCGCACGGGAATTTTGACCTCGCTCTGTTTGTAAGACTTTATTGTAGCAAGAGTACAATTGTAGGGAGGGGGTACGCTTGGAATTTTTTCACTTGATTCTAACGTTAATATATAGATCAAGGTGAACTAAGCGTAAAATTTTATTTGACAGTTTTGAATTTAGAATTACAGGTAAGTGGGAGCTAATTTTCACTCTTTCTGGTTTTTTTGTTTCCATTCTGACCAGCCTTTCCTTTGTCTCTCAATCTCCACACATAGCTTGCTTGATCTATTTTTCGTAATTTTCACTTATATACATATGTACATGTT
>JASANF010006751.1:0-27383 GCA_030248245.1 Trissonchulus sp. WLG1_4
GGTGTGTGTCTGCCCCCTCGGGAGTGCGGGGTGCAGCAAAGGTTTAAATGCCATTTCTCAATAGTCGTCTCGTTTGTGTGACTTAGGCAGCAGCAGAGTTAACTTGAATTATAACTTTTATTTGAAATTCTGGCTTTATACTTTTTTATAACTGTTTTGAAAATTTTTGTAAAATTGTGAAAAATACTTTAATTGATGTTCTAATTAATTAAAATTTTTGTCGAATTGAATATTTTCACCGACGTTGTACACCAATTTCTAATTTCTAATCGTAGTGTTTTGTACGGGAGGCAGAGTTGGACACGGGGCTGGGTGACCCGCGGGGCGGGGCAGAGGTCTTGCCCCATGAGAATTTAAGATTTCATACTGTAACAACTTATTTTTTGAATTTGTCGTGTTTTTTGTGCTACTCAAGCAGTAAAAAATTCAGGCTATATTTTGACCGATTATTAAGCCGTATGTCCGTTTAGATTTCAAAATTGAGTTTATGCTTGACATTCGCTACTAAAGGTTTGAGTATTTAATGGTTGAGGTCTAAGTATAAGTTGCCATGCACCTCAATGCGAAAGTGTTATTTCTTATACATTTACCAACGACGGTGTCAGGGGTTTAGGGTTGTTTCAATTATGAAATTATTTTCAATTTCAATACCATTATCCATTTGCTGACTAAATATTTTCAATTTCAAGACCATTATCAACTTTTTGCTCAATTATTTTCAATTTTTTTTGTTTGTTTGTTCAATTCTTTTTGCCAGAATTTGCGTCCCTAAGAGTGAAGCCTTACTGCCGCCTAGATCTAACCTGGTCCCAGCGTCAGGAAGAACGCAAACTGCAGGATCAGCTAAAAAGACGCCGTGAGGAGACTAACGAAGATTGTGTTATTTACAAAGGAAAAATCATGTTGAGAAGTGAGCGAGATCGGATTCGTCCGTTAAACTAAGTACCACTGAAGGTCAGGCTGAAACAAAAAACCCCAGCAATTTTCTCAAAATTATTTATTTTAATGCTCGTAGTCTTAGAAACAAAATAGCCGACCTACAGTACTTAGTTAAACTGTATCTTTGCTATCTGTGAAACTTGGTTATCTTTTGAACCAACTTCTATTTTGGGTTTAATGAGCAATTTTCATGTTTTTCGAGTTGACAAAACAAATGAAAGTGGCAAAGGTGGTGGGCTTATCTTGATGATTCCAGTGCATGTATCGTGTAACGAAGTTTTTCTCTTCAACATGATTATTTTCAAATTTGTTGCGTTGAAATTCAAGCTGACAATGTTTTTAAATTTCATTTATGTGTTGTATACAGGTCTCCCAGTAGCACAGGACCAGTTAATTCATTATGTATTGATTATTTAACTGAAAATGTAAAAAATTTGTTTCCAACCTGTATAATTGGAGATTTTAATCTTCCAGGTGTCAACTGGGATATCTACTCTGGCTCAAATTAGACAGAATCAAATTTTCTTCAGCTGTTTGCTTATTTGGGTATGTCTCAGTTAATTACCGACCCTACTCGAGCGAAAAATATTCTTGATTTAGTTTTGGTGAGTAATGATTTTTTAGTCACTGACTGCAAGGTACGCGAACCATTTGTAACCTCCGACCACAACACCACAAATTTTTTTATCCACATCAAAACGTAATGCCCAAGACGATGTAAGTTATCTAAATTTTCGGAAAATTAATAAAATGCATTGCTCTAATTTTCTTACTGTAAATCTAAAGCCAGATGTTTTTTATAATTGTGTCTCTGCTGAAGATTTTTTATCTATTTTTGCACACATTTTCAAAGAAAGTGTTCACAAGTTTGTTCCTGTTTGTAAGCAACGTAAAAATTATAATATAATTTGTTGGTCATTACAAACGCGTCGCTTACACACAAAACAGCTTGCTATGTATAAAAAATTTAAAATTTCTCAAAATCCAAGACATCTCCAACAGTGGCATGATCTGGCCCGTAGTACACGTAAATCTAAACGCCATGATAGGGCAAATCATGAAATAAATATTTTCATAAACCCCTGTGCAAAAACTTTTTGGAATTATGTTCGAAATAAACTTAGCTCAAAGGTGGAAATTCCCCCTGTTAAAAATCAAACTGGTATTTTAACTTATAAAAACGCTGATAAGGCTAATGTTTTCAATGCTTTTTTCTCTTCCGTTTTTATTATTGATAATGGTTTAAAGTTAAATCTTCGAAAAGTTACAAACGCCAATCCACCTACAGCTTTAATTTTTCGCCAGAGTCAGTGTATAAAGTTTTAAAACATCTTCCTGGCAAATTTTGCTCTGGACTTGACAATATTCCACATTTTTTTCTGAAGAAATTTGCCTGGGAATTATGTCAACCATTAGCATCAATCTTCAATGATTCTTTTCAGACTGGTTCGGTACCTTTAACTTGGAAACAAGCTGTTGTGACGCCCATTCATAAAAAAGGCTCTCGATCCGACGTTGAAAATTATCGACCTATAAGTCTTACTTCTGAAATTGTTAAAGTTATGGAGCGAATCATTAGTGAAACGATGTTACTTTTTTTGACAAATAACAGATTACTATGCGATTCACAGCATGGTTTCTTGAGTAGACACTCCACTGTTACTCAACTGATTTCATGTTTAAATCACTGGACCCTGTCTATTGACAGTGGAAACTGTATTGATGTCCTATATATTGATATAGCGAAAGCTTTCGACTCTGTTTTCCATCCAAAACTCCTTGAAAAATTAGTTGCTCTAAATTTTTGTCCAAAACTGATATCATGGGTGCAAAATTATTTGGCAAATCGAAGTCAAATTGTGAAAATTGGCACATCTTATTCAACTGAGCTCCCTGTTTCTTCTGGTGTTCCGCAGGGATCCATATTAGGTCCTCTTTTGTTTTTAATTTACATAAATAATTTGCCAAAAGTTGTAAAGAATTTGTCAGTTTTTCTATATGCCGACGATGCTAAAATATACTTTTCCTTTCGAAAAAATAGTCCTTCCATGGCTTTTAATGAAGATATTTGTCGAATTTTTTCATGGGCACAAAAAATGCAACTAAATGTTGCTTTAGATAAATGTTTTCTCTTATATTTGGGACACGGTAACCCAAAACAAAAGGTTCAACACGACTCCCATGTTTTGAATTCTTGCACATGTATCAAGGATCTAGGTGTCTGGATTTCCAACAACCTGAAACCTGGTATCCACATTCAAAATATTGTTAAATCGGCGATGCAAATGGTGAACGTGATATTTTTAGCCTTCCAGTCACGGGACAGAAATTTTTTGTTAAAATTATTTACAAGCTGTGTGCGTCCAAAGTTAGAATATGCATCAGAAGCCTGGTCTCCTTGGCTAAAAATAGATATAATTCTTCTAGAAAGCATCCAACGCCGTTTCACGAAACGGTTACCCGGGCTTACTAATATGTCTTATCTTGAGCGTCTGAAAACTTTGGACATAGATACGCTTGAACGACGCAGGTTAATTCGAGATTTGGTGCTAACCTTTAAAATGAAGTCTGGTACTATCAACTTAAATTTTGATGATTTTTTCACCTTTTCCTTTTTGAAATTGACTAGGGGTCATATTTATAAGTTGCAACTTCCTAAATCTAGGCTTGATTGTCGTAAATATTTTTTTAGTGTGCGGGTTGTACAAGTTTGGAATTCTCTCGATGAAGCTATCGTAACTAGTCACTCTGTAGAAGCTTTCAAGGCCAGTCTAAAGTCTGTGAGTTTCAGCACTTTTATAAAATACCAAGTAGAGTAATTATTATATAGTGTTAGCTGATGAGTTATGTATGTTTGAGAAATAGTTCTTTTTGCTACACCTTTTTAGATACCTCAAGATCTAAATTGTCAAAGAAAAATATTTTGAAAAAATATATGTAGTCCTGAAATTTTTTGTCATGAGGTATATACTTATTAGGGTGCTGCAAAAAAGGCCAAAATCTGGCCACGCGGCACCCTTCTCACCATCTGTTTTTACGTCCTGTTATCTTTTTTTGTGTGGTATATAATTGTTTTATATACAAATTGTTGTTAACATTTTTGTTCGTTTTGTTAACCCTTTATTAGTATTACTCTATTTCATGTGGTGAGTAAACTAGTTCTTCTTCTTCTACTTCAATTTGAAAAACCATTATCAATTTTTTGCCCAAATATTTTCAATTTCAATACCATTATCAATTTTTTCTTGAAATATTTTCAATTCAATTTAAATGTTTCAAATACTTTCAATGTCAAATATTTTTCAATATTTTCAGCATAACTGCTGAGGCAATTTTTAATAAGAAATATTATTATAACTGTTTGTAACTCTTCATCTATAAACACACAAATGTGCCAAATTGCACGCACCGCAAAGTTGCCGCTCCCAAGCAACGGAAATAAATGCATTTTTTGTTGGTGAATTGAACGAAATCATATTTGGGGATAAAAACCTCTACCACTATTGTCTTAGCTGGCAACAAAAATCTGTGGGGTGCCCCGCCCCACAGGGGGTCATATAAAATTATTATTGAAGTAGGAGTGTATTTTCGAATGTGCTAAAAGCACATAAAACATGTTTAAAATATTCAATATTCAAATTTTCAATTAAGTACAAGCTGATCTTCGTAGATATTTCCTAACTTTAAATTGCGCTGAAGACAGAATTAAACTGCTGACTTAAATTTTAACCTCACATCTGGGATTCACACACGCAGTTTACAATACTTAGCGTTTACAAGCAGTCTAAGAACATTAGTATATGCTCGGTTTCGAACTTTGTGGGTATGTATCTTCATTATCGTTACTAAATCACCCCATCCAAACCGAATGCCGCTTAAATCTTTATTTTTTTAATGTATTTAGGTAGTCAGACTCAATTGAAGTCGTCAATTTTAGTGTTCCTCACAAAAATGTTTGTCATTTTTTATTTTTTCACAAGTTTTTTATTAATGCGCATGTTTGAAATTATATTAAATATTCAATTGCTTAATACGTGATCGTTTTATGTTTATTATTGTTTGCTTATTGGAATGATTGCCAACATATGTATTTTCGCTCAATGTTCTATGTTAAAAGAATCAAGAATTCATAAAATTTAGTTTCAATCCAGTTTAAACACCTGTTTAACCTACTTGATTTTGTAAAACTTTATAGATTCAAAAAACAGAGTTGTGTCCCTAGTGAAAAAGTTGCGCCTCAAAGGAAAGCATGCGGCTTCCGATCACCGACTCCTCCAAAACGCCAATATCACTTTGAGGGGGGCTACTCAGGTCAAATATTAATATTCTCCAATTCAACTTTTTGAAGGTGCACTTTGCTTTGTCAGATTGTCAGTGCATTTACATGGCAAAAAGGTGCAAAAAAGACAATAAATTGCTTTTAGTTGCACAACCAAACTCAAACTAGTGTAACTTAGGTTGAGACTTAGTTTATATTACGACTCGGTTGTGTTACAGTAAATGCGTAATTAGCTTAAGTTGACCTGTAGATTAGTGGTCGCAGGTCACGAGCTTGTCAACCTAAGTCACCTATAGCCTATTACTAAGCAAGAATGGACACGAACGACGATATACGAACGAACACGAACACGAACAATAAAATTAGTTATTTAATAAATGAAACAGGGCGTCGGTTATAGCGTACAGCAACAGAATGGCAGTTTAGATACAATATAATAACGTCGATCCGCTGCTTATCCAATCCACTCAGTCTCACTCTCAATCCATCCTCACTCACTTCCCAACTCTCAGTTTCTCCTCTACACTTTTCTCACACATCTATAATTACCCGCTCTCTCTCTCTCTCTCTTTACCCGACCTCTCAGTCCCGCTTCCAACCCAACAATTGAACAAGCAACAGATGCGACATTTTGACAATCATAAAAATCTACGTAGGTGTTCAGGAAGCGGCGTTTTAAGTTACCAGCTATAAAATTAGCTTAATGGCGTCCGTAGAAACTAGGTCAAATTTCATAGGTGTTCTGGGGGTTATGGTAGATGAGATAAATGTGTCCTGGAATAAACTTAATTGTGCTTATTTATTGACGCCCATCAATACTGACAAAATAACAAGCCAATACGTACTGGTTACACTGTCCTCGTTCGATTGAATCGGTGTCTATGTTAACAAAATAGCAGTATACAAGCCAAACATATATGAATGCAAACCGAAAAAAACAGTTCTAAACACTAAATACAGTAATTACAAAACAACGCAAAATTCACTAAATTAGTTTTGTTTGTCCGATGGCGTCAGTAATAGGTTACGAATGGCTTATGAGGCAAACATAATGTTTGGTGGTCGGGCGCCCTTTGGAATAATTAAGGTTGTGGTCCAATCTGGCGTAATATAGACTGGGTACTGGGATATATAAAATTGGGCTTGCGATTAGGGTAGGGACAAGGGGACGGGCGATGGGAATATGGGGCCCAGGGGATAATTCGATTGCGGTACCATGGTGGTAGCGGGATAAACAGGGGGTCCGTTTGGGTAACAACGACGGGTTGAGCACTAGCTGGGGCCGTACTGGTGAAGGTCTGAGCCTGCGGCTGACATGGCTGGTCATGGGTGATAGGGAGGCCATGAGGGTAAGGGATCAGTGGCGAATTTTGGGACGACGCTCTGGGGGAATCTTGAAGAGTGGGCTGCACAGCTGTTTGGTCTGGTGCCGCTATTGGAACAGCGTAGCCTGATTGGGTTTCTGTGGGGGCGATTCCCGTTGGATGTCACTGGCGTCCATGGGGCAAGTTTCTGCAGGGAATTGGGGGCGAGTTGGCTGGTGGGCTTCGTTGTTGACATGTTCAGAAGGGGTGGGCTCACCAGTATCAAGCGAGTGCTCGATTTTTACATTGACCAGTTTGCCCAAATTGTACTTATGTGTTGCAAAATTTCTGTGTCTTGTCTCCCAAATTGTGTCAGCGTATTGCGAGAGTAAGTCTAACAATTTCTGTTTTTCTTCCTCTGTCAGTGCGGTGTTGACTTTTAAGTTGAATTTTGGTCTATTTGTAGATTTTTGCGTCTCTCTCGTGTCAATTTTATACACTTTGACTCGATTCTCGGTTGACGATAACGTACCTATCTGAGTTCCTGCACGTACGTAAATTGGCGACCCTGTTGAATTCATTATTCGCGCAAAAATATATGGACGGGTGCCACAAACTAGGGACCGCGCCACGCAAATTTGTTTATCGTCAGTGAATGTTGTACATGGTTCAAGAATGGCGTCATTTGCTTCTGGTTTTGACAACGCACAAAGAATATTAGCTTCAATTCTTGGCCGGACCATCATATCTCGAATTACAGTCAGTAAGGTTCACTCGCTTAGGAATAACTGCACTTGGTGGGCCCATAAAAAGCTGTTGGTCTTTGACTGTTAGTGTTCTTTTAATAAAGTGAATTAACACTGGCCCTAGTTTCGGCATTATGTCTGTACCTAACACACAACTATGGGGTAATTCGTCGGCCACCTGAACTGTGTGTTCAACCGTCACAGATCCGATTGTGATCGTTGCTAGTAGGGCTCCCAATAAAACGAGCGTATGTCCTGTGACAGAATGTGCAGTCACGGGTGTTGTACGCAAATTGCTAATTGTGTAGATGCAGTTTTTCGCTACCAACGTACTTGTCGCACTTGTATCAAACAGTGCTTTGCACGGTCTGTCGTTTACCTTCAACATTAGTGTGGCTTGAACTGGTGTCATATGACCTTCGTCGATCAAGGATACTGTGTGAATACCTTGAAGAATTCCTACGTCTGGGAAATCATAATTCGGCGGTACATTCGTTTTTGTACCATTTACCACAAAGTTTCCAAATGGATCAGGGTCAAATGGCGTAAGGATTGCGTCATCAGCTATTGTAGTATTTACGAACTCTTATTGTTCTTAAGAACTATATGTCTGTGTTTGAATGTGTCATTTCTAATTCCTGCGGTGCTTCACACTCATGGTATGTTGATGGTGCCCAAGAGACGTGTCTTGTGGAGCCGAGTCTGGGTAAGTTTTGTCTGTATTGCAACTTGGTGGTGTCAGTCTGGACTTGCGTCGCACAATAACATATTTTCTGCGCTATTTCAATGGCCAATGTCAGCATGACAGTCAACAGACCTATCAGCACAACTAGAATGACCAATAATTGAAGAGGGCCATAGAGTTGAAAATCAAAGATTGGAGTACTGTATAAGGACGTCGATCGTAACTTTTTGAACGTCGATGTTAGTGGCACTACTGAAGACTCCAACTATAGCATGCGCTATTACACTACGGTCAGTTGAGAAGGATGCAGCGTAAGACGATAATGAGGCCAATTTTGCCTCAAGGTCGTTTGTCATTTTTAGATATTGCTTTAGTAGCGTCCATTGAAAAGTAACTTTGTTATGATATGGTAAAAAGTTTGGCGTATTGAATGTAAAAGAAAGCCATTTGCCTTGCCAAGTTAACTCTGTAGGTAGTGTGGTTACTGGAACTGCGCCATTTGTTGATTGCCACGTGTCGTTAAAATAAGGTCCGGGTAATGAAACAGGACAAGCGACTTCTGCTGTTTCATAGATCAGGTCAGTACTACCATCAGCAATGAACCACGTCTTTGTATTTAGCAATACTGGGATGCTTTCGTAGCAGGTGCCATTGAACCTGTATAATCCCAGAAAACTTTGTCTGGTATTACTGGAATTCATGGCCAAAGTACCAGGGCCTGCCCTGCAAACTTAGCATAAACGTCAGTGCGGTTTAAAAGTACTCGTGCTCCGAATGTAGGTTCTATGCGCAATAACTGGTGAATTATTTGAAGTTGTCGGTTAGCTATGTGACTTACAGCCAACCACAACTGACGGAAGTTAATTATTTCTGATTCTTGCGTCTTGTATAACAAATAGTTCAGTTTAGCATTCACTTGGTCACTGTTATTGGCGTGTAGTGCGACTTTTGGCAATTGATGTAGATGCGCCATTAATGTTATAATATGGATTCTGCTAAATGCAATTTTTCGAAGCTCTCCGTTTTAGTTCTCCGTTTAATTGTTCTCCTTTTAAAATTCTCCGTTTAAAAGTTCTCCGTTTTTTTAAACGGAGAACTCGCTATTTTTACAACGATTATTTTCGGAAGAATTCTAAAATAGAACTCCAAAGTTCTCCGTTTAAAAAAACGGAGAACTCTAGTTCTCCGTTTATTTAAACGGAGAACTCTAAAAATTTTAGAACAATTATTTTGGGAAGAATTCTAAAATAGAACTCAGAGTTCTCCGTTTAAATAAACGGAGAACTATAGTTCTCCGTTTATTTAAACGGAGAACTTCAGTTTTCCGTTTATTTAAGGGGTTAGTGTCGCGAAAGCAGTCGATTTTACGCGACTGTAAAACTTGTTCACTTAAATGTTAGAAATTGATTTTCTATATTTTGAAAATTTATCTAAAGGCAAATATTTCTGCCATGTTTCAGCAAAATTGGTGCAGCATATAGTTTACAATGATGTCGCAGTCGGTAAAATGACGCTTAAAAAACCTATTCACATTCCATATTTTCGTCACTTTTATCAATTTTTCTGTTTAATTTGTTAACAAATACTGATACCACCAAGAGTACATAGTAGCTTCTCAGTCTATCTAGAAGAAGAGTGAGACACTCTCCAGCCTGTCTGTGTTCTAGCACAGGCAGATGCGCTGGTCGTTTTCAGGCTACATGTTGACATTCTATGCAACATGTGACTAGCCAATCAGAAGCGAGCTTCTATTCTCTGATTGGCAGACGCCTGTGCACCTGCTCCAATCATAAAACGGGATAGAAATAAAGGTTAATAACTCATTATTGATTCATAGTCTGCTTGTAAAAACATTAAAAAAGGTTTACAAATACCTTTGGGGACATTTTGGCAAACTTTCAGCGAAATTAATTGAGAAACTTTGAAAAAATTCAGAAAAGTTTGTATCTCAAAAGTTTCTCAATCAATTTTGCTGAAAGTTTGCCAAAATATCCGTAGAGATATTTGCAAACCTTGTTTTTGAAAGCAGACTATGAATAAAGAATGAGTTATTAAGCTTTTATCCCTGTCTTAATGCTTATCAACGCATCAGCGATTATATACTAAAGTGTGTTACGCAGGGAATCTACGCGCTGATTGGTCAGCAACATGTTGCATAGAATGTCAGTCAACATGTAGCCTGAAAACGACCAGCGCATCTGCCTGTGCTAGAACACAGGCAGGCTGGAGAGTGTCTCACTCTTCTTCTATATAGAGTGAGAAGCTATTATGTACTCTTCATACATGTAGTTGGGGGGGATGGGGGGGAAGACCCCCCCAAAATTCGGTCCAGGGGGAGGGTCCCAGCGGAAGAAAAGTTTTGGTCAAAATTATAAATTGTCAAAATTGGTGTTTTTTGGTCAAAAAAGGTAAAAATTGCGCCATTTTGGGGAGGGAGGGGGGTCAAAAATGGGTTGACGCAGGGGAGGGGGGTTCCACCAAGGAGGGGAGGGAGGGATACCCAAAATTTCGATGCTGTTACATGTATGCTCTTGATAGCACATATGTTGTAGTTTATGCACACAAAATTTAGTGCAAATTACTGAAGCGGCTGTGGAGTAATACTTGTTTGAACAGTGAAACTGTACGTAAACTGTAAATTAGTAACAGCAATAATGATAAATGGTGAAAAATCTAGACGCTTATTTCAAAATCAAAAGAAAAACGTACCTTTATTTTCCTTTTTTCTTATTTGTGGCAAAAAACTGTGCGTCGACACATTAAGTGAACTTCACAAGCTGGCCAATCTGATATCTAACTTGTTTTGCTGATCTTTTATGTCCCTTTGTGTGATGTCTGGCTTACAAATGGCGATTGCTCCAAGATATTGGTCGGTATTGGTGGTCTGGTGTCTTGCAGTAAATATTTGTAAATTTGTGCTTTCTTTGTAACTTGAGTTCTGTGAGCGCAAAGTTTGCATAGAAATCACAAAGACTTCGAAAACGCAACTACCACCTTTATCCTACAACGTTAAAGTTACTTTAGTGTTGCAATTAGCAAACTCGCATAATTGCATTTTAGTGTTGCAAATAGTAATTCGTAGAGAAACTGAAAAAGATCCAGCACAGCCACTAATTAAACTATGTAGCAAGTTCTCCGTTTAAATAAACGGAGGTCGCTAGCTCCGTTTAAAAGTTCTCCGTTTTTAAAAACGGAGAACATTTAAGCGGGGAACTATTGAAATAAAGAACATTTTAATCGGAGAACATTCTAAATTAAGAACATTTTTCATTGAAATATCAATTTAAACGGAGAACTAGAGTTCTCCGTTTAATTAAACGGAGAACTTTTAAACGGAGAACTTAAACGGAGAGCTTCGAAAAACTGCAAATGGAAAATAGATAAGTTCTCCGTTTAAATTCAAATCGTTTGCTTCGAAAAATCTAAAAATGTTAAACGGAGAACTTAAACGGAGAACATTTTGAAATATGTGCGTGCAATCATATAGGTTCACCGTTTAAATAAACGGAGAAGTCGACTTCTCCGTTTAAATAAACGGAGAACATTTAAACACAAAGCTTTAAACGGAGAACATTTAGATGGAGAACTTAAACGGAGAACTTTTAAACGGAGAACTTAAACGGAGAACATTTTTTTCGAAAAATTGGGCCCAGAAGTATGGCGACTTTTTGTTGATACAAATGCTACTTGTAAAACTTTTACTAACTTTTCAGTGGGGTCGCCAGTTGCGGTTTTTTCTGGTTTCAGTTTAAGCTCATTTAGCGACTTTTGTATGTTTTCTAATGTGTCAGTGAGATTTTGCTTTGAATCTTCTGGCGTACGTCCCCTTTGCGTATTTAGGACTAATTTTTCTTGCGCCTCTTTCTTTTGTGCGAAAGTAAATGCTTTTTTCAAAGTTTCAAGAGCTTTGTCAAAGACGAACTTTTGTAAATGTGGTGGCAGACCTGCCATATAAGCTTCTTTAGTGAAGTGATCTCGTAACTCTGGTGTCAGTTCCGAAAATGCGGCGCGAGTTAGCCGTCGGATGTCCCTTTCATAATTGACTAAATTTCCATGGTCTTGCATGATACGTCCTCGCAGTACCAGACTAGTAATCCGCTGGTTTTCTGCTGGCATTAGTGCCCTTGTCAATTCTCGTTCCAAATCATCGTATGCTTGCCGTTCATTTTCGTCAATCAGTGAATATTGATCGAGCGCAAAACCGCGCAATAGAGCTGGCAAGTTCTCAAGTTTAGTAGCGTCATCCCACCTCTGATTTCAAGCGTACAGTTCAAAAATTTCGAACCACTGAAGAAAATCATTTCCCAAGTCTCCTGTATAGAGCTCTGGTTGCGTAGCGTTGATTTTCTTCGTTGGGTTGACTAATGTCTGACTAAGCGTCTGTATGTGGCGAGCATGTTGCTCGATTGCTTCATTTTGTCGCTGAATTATAAGTTTTAAATGGCGTAAATCTCTGTCGGTGGCGTCACTGGTGCCGTCAGTCTCCGTCATTTACCGATATGTATTCGTATATTAATTATGTCCCTAAATTGCCAGGGATGCCATGTAACTTAAATTGAGACTTAGTTTATATTACGCCTCGGTTGTGTTACAGTAAATGCGTAATTAGCTTAAGTTGACCTGTAGATTAGTGGTCGCAGGTCACGAGTTTGTCAACCTAAGTCACCTATAGCCTATTACTAAGCAAGAATGGACACGAACGACAATATACGAACGAACACGAACACGAACAATAAAATTAGTTATTTAATAAATGAAACAGGGCGTCGGTTATAGCGTACAGCAACAGAATGGCAGTTTAGATACAATATAATAACGTCGATCCGCTGCTTATCCAATCCACTCAGTCTCACTCTCAATCCTTCCTCACTCACTTCCCAACTCTCAGTTTCTACTCTACACTTCTCTCACACAACTACAATTACCCGTTCTCTCTCTCTCTACCCGACCTCTCAGTCCCGCTTCCAACCCAACAACTGAACAAGCAACAGATGCGACATTTTGACAATCATAAAAATCTACGTAGGTGTTCAGGAAGCGGCGTCTTAAGTTACCAGCTATAAAAGTAGCTTAATGGCGTCCGTAGTAACTAGGTCAAATTTTATAGGGGTTCTGGGGGTTCAAAAAAATAAGATTTTCGACAAAATTTGAATTTTTAGAAAAAGCTAAAAATCTACGTTTTTTCGCTTGTAAACTGCCAAAAATGAACTCAGCGCATGCGAAAACCTATGAAAACATGTTTTTACGTTGAAAAAATGTTAGTCTGAATTTTTCCCCCCCAACCGAATCTGCACCCAAACTAGCACCAACCTAGTTTGTGCCACCAAAAGTGGAGTTTGTGCCGCAAGTGGGGCTGTCAACTTTACGCACCTGTCTGATATGACACTCCCATCTTTTGTTTTAAATTTTGCCGGAAAAATTTCTGATACGTCTCCAGTTGACCAAATTCGGTCTAAAAATTGGAAAAATTGCCAATTTTTTTTCTGGGGGCTGCCGCCCCCAGACCCCTGCTTCTGGCTTGAAAAAGCCGGGATAAAAAGCTAGGCTTATGCGCAAGCTTGGATTTTTATTCGAGCTTTTTGTTTAATCCAGGCTTGTTCAAGCCTGGCTTTTTATCTGAGCTTTTTATTCATAATGAAAAAATCAATAAAATATACGTGGAAGACGGGATTATAATCCGAGCTTGATTTTTATGAATACCATAAGCTCGGCTTTTTATCCCAGCTTTTATGAATACCAAAAAGCCTGCATAAAAAGCCGAGCTTGGTTTTATGAATACGAAAAGCCGGGATTTTAAGCCGGGCTTGCTCAAAGATCGGATAAAAAGCCGAGCTTGCACTTTTATGAATACGGGTGCTGCAGTCTTGTGGTTTAGTAATCTTGCGTTTGTAAGGCGTTTTACGAGTGTTAAAATTGCTAAAAAGTGCATTTTAACCCATTACAAAAAATCGAAAAGTCATTCCCCCCGAAATTTTTTTTCTGGGTATGCCACTGCTCAGACCCATAAATATCTGCCCCCCCCCTCAGCAAAATCCTGGCTACGCTACTGAAAGGCTCTTTCACCGGGTTCCTGCCGAAAAATTGGCCAAATTCGCCAGAAACGTCCAAGTTTTGATCAAATTCAACCTTGGCCTTAATTTAGGCTTGGGCTTAGGCTTAGGCCCGTATTCACATACTAAGTGTTATTCACAAACTAACGCTAAGCGTTTGCTAAGCGCCTAGCGCTTAAGTATGTTTAGCATGTTAAAAAGTCAAGTTTGTGCATAACACTTAGCGCTTATAAGCGCTAACACTAAGTGTAAACACTAAGGTTAAGCGTTACACTTAGTATGTGAATACGGGCCTTAGTATGGGGCTTAGGCTTAGGCTTAGTATCAGGCTTAAGGCTTAGGTTCAGGCTTAGGCTCAGGCTTAGGCAATAAAAAATCGAAATTTTCAGAAAAAATCCTGCCAGTTTAGCCTAGAGAATCCTGCCAACTAAGCCTAGACGATGCCTAAAGGCCGATTCACACGGTATGTTTTTGCCGCTGCGATTTTGACGCAAAACGCAAGCCGCAGGGTGTCGCAAGCAAAACGCGCCGTCTGAACAAGCTTTGCGGCCTTAGTGCGTCTAGCAGGTCAGTTTGCTGCGTTTTTACTGTTTCAAAAAAATGACAAACTGGTCCGCGAAAATTGTTTATGCCAACACGTCCGCAGCATCAAAACGCAATGAAATCGCGGGTCAAATAACAGTCTGGCGTTTGGTTTAAAACGCTGCGGCAAAATCAAGACGCAGGCATTCCGCACTAAAAACGCTGCGTCTGTTCAGACATTGCGTTTTGCATGCGGCAAGCTGCGTTTTGCCGCAGCGGCAAAAACGCTGCGGCAAAATCGCAGTAAAATCGCAGCGTGTGAATCGGCCATAAAAAGATCATAACGCACTCAAAACTATCCAAAAACAAAGATAATAGGCATTTTTGGCTTCGAACTTTGGCCTACGTTCACTTCCAAAAACTGCAAAAATGCAATTTTCAAGGGGTCATAGCTTAGAAAATCCAAATTTGTGGATAGGGGTTCATACATGGGCAAGGTAGTTGAAATGAACCCGGGAAAACTAACAATTTCTTGCGCGGTCCCTTCACCCGGCACCCCAGGCGAAAGGAAGGGTCCATTGCAAAATGAAGTTAGTAGTCATTTAACCTAAATAAATTCACTGTCAGTGGCCCACCCAAAAAAAGTTTCAGGGGGAATGGGGTTAAATGCAGTTGGGGGGGGAAAAATAGTGGACCTATTTTTTTGAGTAGAGCACCTTGGGGGAAGCTTTTTTGCTTCAAGAACCCCTATTTCATTTTTTGGATTTTCTGAGATATGACCCCCCGAAATCTGAACCCTCAGTGACGGACGTTTTCGCAATTTTTTTCAGAAGTCCTTGTTGTTTCCGTTCTAATCGTGTCTAAATGGTGTCAGATTATTGTCTACAATTTTTTAGAATCAAAACAAAGGCTCTTTGACCGATTTCCTGCCGAAAAATTGGCCAAATTCGCCAGAAACGTCCAATTTTTGACCAAATTCCAACTTGGCCTTAATTTAGGCTTGGGCTTAGGCTTAGGCTTAGGGCTTAGGCTTAGTATGGGGCTTAGGCTTAGGCTTAGTATCAGGCTTAGGCTTAGGCTTAGGTTCAGGCTTAGGCTTAGGCTCAGGCTTAGGCAATAAAAAAAATCGAAATTTTCAGAAAATCCTGCCAGCTTAGCCTAGAGAATCCTGCCAACTAAGCCTAGACGATGCCTTAAAACATCATAACGCACTCAAAACTATCCAAAACGAAAGATTATAGCCATTTTTGGCTTCGAACTTTGGCCTACGTTCACTTCCAAAAACACTGAAAATGCAATTTTCAAGGGGTCATAGCTCAGAAAATCTAAATTTGTGGATAGGGGTTCTATTACAAAAAATGCTTCCCTCAAGGTGCTCTACTCCAAAAAATAGGTCCACTATTTTTCCCCCCCCAACTGCACTTGATCCGGGGAATGACTCTGAGTTTTTGTGATGGGTTAAAATGCACTTTTTAGTAATTGTAACATTTAAATTCAATAAATTCACACTCACAACCCAAGATCACTGAGTCACAGGCTGCAGGGCTCGGGGGGCAGCTACCCCCAGAAAAAAATGGAGATTTTTTCAATTTTCAGCCCGAATTTGGTTAACTGGAGACGTATCAAAAAATTTTTCCGAAAGTAAAATTCAAACAAAAGATGGGAACGTCACATCTGACAGTATATTCCAAAAGTAAATTCAGCATAATGTACTCTTGTAGAAATGCATACATAGGCTTTGATGTTGATGAAAGCTAATAACACGAATAGTGAGCCAGAGTTGCAGATATCGGGGGGCGGCAGTCGCCAGAAAAAGATTGGAGATTTTAGACTTTTTAAAATTTTAGGCCGAATTTGGTCAACTGGAGACGTATATATATATCAGAAATTTTTTCCGACCAGAAAATTATAAATGGCAACGTCACAGACAGTGTATTACACATGAACACAGCATGATGTGCTTGTGCATACTGCATACATACCATAGGCTTTGATGCAAGGTTTCAAGGTATAGTAAGCCATAGAGTTGCAGGGGTCTGGGCCTGGGGACGCAGTCCAAAAAATATTTGAGAATTTTTTGCTTTTCAAGCCAAATTTGGTCAAGTGGAGGGCAAATTTGGTCAAGTGGAGGGAGACGTATCGAAAATTTTTTCGGCAGGGCAATAAAAGCCAACAGTGGCGTATCCAGGATTTCGCAAAAGGGGGGGCTGCGACCGGGGGGGGGGGGGGTGCGGAGCAACTGTGAGCCACCGCCGATCAAAGGGGGTCTGGCGGGGACGGCAACCCTCGGACCTTTTTGTAATTGTAACCATCGATAAACTACAATAGTGAATCTGCAGCAAGCACTTAACTTTGCAGGGGTCTGGGGGCGGCAGCCCCCAGAAGTTTCAGCTTTTTTGAGGTTTTAACCATCGACATTGCAATGAAAACTACACTTTTTGAAGTTTTAGCTTTTTTGAGGTTTTAACCATCTACATTGCACTGACACTTTTGACACTGCACTTTTGACATAAAATAAACAAAAATATATAATTTTAAAATATTAAACACTATTATTTAAGCTCATGGATCAAAAAATAGGCCCAAGGGCCTATGACCTACGTTATATATAGTCGAGCGGGGAACAAAAGTCACGTCCATTTGGCGTAAAAGCCCGTTGTGTACAGCTGCGTACATAAGAGTTGGAGTGAATCTTTTTGTGCTATGGGCCAGCGTAGGCTATTTTATGGCTGCGTTCAAAAATTGGGGTTTTGCGATGATTTATCGTTGCAATATGCTTTTGCCAGGTGGCTTTTTCTGATCCGTCGTCAAGAACGACCGTTTCTGATGTGTGTTGCAATTTTAGGGTTGAAAATTGACACACGAGACGCGGATACACTTGCCGTTAGCAGATCATTATTCAAAGTTCCAAATGGTCGACTGTGGCTAATTTTATTATACAGAAACTATAAATTGGCCGAAAATTGCTAATATGTGTCGTTTTTAGCGTTAAAATAGCAATTAAATGCATTTTTAACGTTTTAAAACAAAGAAACCTCATCCCCCCTCCCCGAAATTTTTTGTGGCTACGCCACTGCAGATTGGTGTAATAATGCTTCAAAAATTAAAATTAACAAAAAGTGAAAAAATCGTAAAAAATATCATGTATGCAAAAAAATACAAACAAAAAAATACAAACATGTATGCAGCAAAGCAAAAAATAGTATACTTTGTATTTAATTTTGTATTTTTTACCCTATCTAACTATACAAACATGTGAGACATTAATCAATTAGCACAGAATATGATAATAGACCTGGCATATATATAGGCATGCACAAAGAAAAAAGGTATCTGAGCCGAAAAAACATCAACAGAATGGAAAAAACTTAGAGATTTTTTTAATTTTGAAGGTAGAATTTGTCAATTGTGGAGGTATCAGAAACACTTGTCAGCTTTTGAAGTTTCGGAAAGGGGGGGGGGGGCTGCGACCCTCTAAGGGGGGGGCTCAAATCGCTAAGGGGGGGGGGGGGGGCTGCAGCCCACCCAATCCCCCCCCCCCTAAATACGCCACTGAAAGCCAAAGGGGGGACCGCGCAATCAATCTAGAATTAGACTGCGCAGTCATTAGGAATGCGCAGTCAATTAAGAGTTGGACTGCGCAGACTATTTGTAGTTTTGGACTGCGCGGCCAACTCTTATTGGCTGCGCAACCCTACTGACTGCGCAGTGCGCAGTCTACCTCTAGTTTGACTGCGCCTGCGCAGACTATTTGGACTGCGTAGTCCAACTATTAATTAGCCGCGCAATCGTACTGACTGCGCAGTTTAACTCTAGTTTGACTGCGCAATCAATCTAGAATTAGACTGCGCAGTCATTAGGACTACGCAGTCAATTATATAATAGTTAGACTGAGCAGACTAATTGGACTGCGCAATCAATCTAGAGTTAGACTGCGCAGTCAACTCTCACGTCCGTTATGCGCGCGGTCTTTATAGTTACTCAAAGCAGCCCTCGCTCCGCTCGGGCTGCGCGGTCCAACTCCGACCGCCGCGCGGTCGCGCGGTCCACCCGGGAAAGTCCCGGGTGAATCCCGGGTCTTGCCCATGTATGTAGGGGTTCTATTACAAAAAATGCTTCCCTCAAGGTGCTCTACTCAAAAAAATCGGTCCACTATTCCCCCCCCCCCCACTGCACTTGATCCTCAGCAGTCAATGACTCAAGCTATCGAAATTTAGCAGAAATGTGCAATTAGGTATATATTTGAAAATGTGATATACACACATACATTGTAATACAAAATGTTTGTATTTTTTTTAGAACGTCAGATTGTTGTCTGAAATAAATTATGGCAGCAAACACGGACAATAAATTAGAAGAATTGGTTCCAATTGTTTTACTGGATCGTCTCAGAAAAACAGAACCATGTTGTTCAACATGTACAGATGATGATTTTGAAGCAGCAGATTCGATCAAAAAGGCAGACATCGAAGACAATAGAACGTCCCATTTTTTAACGGTCGAAAGGAGAAATGCTGTAGCAGAAAACACGCTGATAAAAGATGAAATTACGCCGCACAGTTCTGATTCGATACTTGGGCTAACCTCACAGTTGAGGAATGATTCTTTGCATAATTTGTTTACGAACATTCAATCGGATGTTTCTGAGTTATCTGGGAAAATGGAAACCCAGTCTGAACCGGTTACAAAACTTTCCGGCGAACAGCTATCTGTGTGTTTGCTCAAATTAAACAAATTGCTGAAAGGGAAGCATATTTTTTCACCTTCGACGCAACCCTGTTCCTCGGGTGAAAATGAAAAAGCTTGTGAAGATATGGAACCGGAAAGTTGTGCCTTCAAGTCGGTTTTGAAAGTCAAGTCGAAATCTCCCCGTAAAACTGCCGCCTCGATTAAAGCAACTGCGACCTTAACCTCACTTCCTCAAAACACAGAATCTGAAAACGAAGCTATGCCGCCTGCGAGTGACAGTGGAACTAGTTTCTTCGAGAAATACAAATATTTCACACTTGATGATTATACAGTTGAGCGAAAGTCAAATATCAAGTCGAAATCGTCGTGGAATGTGCAAACTTCGTGGTCTGAGTCAATTGGTTTGGGAATTTTGGAAGAAGAATCAATCGAGGCAGACTATACCGATTGCAGCTCTGATGAAGAAATACCATTAGCCCAGCTGTTGAATAAAAGTAACCAATCAAATTCGGGTATGTTTATTATTCGTAAATAATTCTGTAGGATGAAGTTTTTTATAGCATACATAATTAATATACTTATACTATCCTATTCATAATGATAATGAAAATATCTACTCCACATTAAAATATCAGTTAGAACCATGTGTGGTATTAAGACGTTTAACTTTCGAATCTTGTGCAGCCGCTTGGTTCCAAAGTTATACGCAACGTAAAACGGAGTTATTTGTCTGTTGCTATGAGCAACGTTTAAACGTTGTTACTAAAACCACGGTACTTAGCATCTGTTTCATCAAAATCTCTAAAAGAAGCGTTAATGCTTCATACTACACTGCTAAGCTGTGACTTTGCGTTTAAAAGGGCGTAAAATGGAGTTATTTTTCCTCCGCAGAATCCTCCGCGACAGGCCATTTTTGTAGTTAGTTATTTCTGGAGGTTAACCACAAAAATGGCCACAGCTTAGGCTAGGAGCATCGTAGAAAGATAAAAATTACGTCATTGGAAAGACAATTTCTAGCGCTTTCAAATGACATATCACATGATGGCGCAACTTCCTGAAAATATATAAGTCTAAATTTCAATTTCTAATTTTTGACGTACGCTAAACGTCACGTCACAGGGTCATGTGACCCATCATTTGAAAGCTCTAACAATTTCCTCTTAAATGACGTTAAAATTATAATTGTACCACTACCGTATCAAAAGCTATGGCCCCTGAAAACTTTTCCTAAAAGGGGCTAATTGTACAGATCACACCATGAGTGATCAAATCTCTGAGCAATTGAATTTAGGCAAAAATTTAAAAATTTTTTGCTCATTTTTCAAAGAATGAAAAATAAAATAGACTTCACTAAGATAAATACAACATGGTCTAACTAGTCTAAACTAGACGCACTAGACTTGTAATATAATATTTTTAATAATAATGAAATAATAATAATAATTGAAATAATATTTTTAATTGAACGGAACCGCGACAACTAATTTATAATGAGTAACTAATTATGGTATTCATTGCTCATTTCATTACATTAAATGTCGCAACAATAGCAATCGCAGTTACATATTTAACTATTTCAGCGACAATGAATACAATTAATTCGCCTGGAGAGAGTGCTTGTTCAAGTTCCACCAAACCATTTTGCTCATGTTCATCCAATGGAAAGTTAGTGTGCTTTTCTGTTTAGCTGGGACATTGTCAATGTTCGGTACACAAATAATTTGTGCTGTTACAATGTCTGAATAGGTGCAACTGAGGCGGGGGGGAATTCAAACTGATATTTTTTCACCGTGAAAACACGTTTTTGGTCAGCCTAGTCCTGGTGGCTTCAGGAAAAGTTCTGTAACTTGTCAAAGCCTGAACCGATTTACAAAATTTTTTCAGCATCTAACTAAATTTTTGACTAAATCCAATTTTGCGCAAAAAATTTTATGGAAAGTCTAATTTTTGGACAAAGTTTGATTTCCAGCTAAAGCTTACATCCTACAAACTTCTAACCTAGTCTATTCGAAAGAGCGGTCAATTTTGACCCCCCCCCTAGGTTTGGTGGATATAGGGGGACTCCGGATCATTAGTCGAAAAAATGCCGTTTTTCCGACTTATTCGACCCCTCTTATTCGACCCCTAAAGGTTTTAACACCAATAATTTCACTTCAGATTTTTATTAAAAGGGGCGACAGCTATTTTGGGGGCTAGAGATCAGATTAGGGGCATGGCTGACGATGGGGGTTTCATATTTTGATTAAAAGATGGGATAGGAAGCGAATTAGAATCCAAAATAATTTTTCCCCCCCGCTTCAGTCTGACCGTCTGAATACGTTCCTAATTAATCAAATGCAGCCTCAAAGCAAAGTTTCAATTATTTGAGGCTGAGCCCGTATTATATACCCTACAACTTTGTTGTTTATATAGTATTCCTTACTTATCCTTCATGAAAACAACACTGGTTTGCTGTGCACATTGCGCCAGCAATCCACCATACAAGGGCGGACGGTGGGGGGGATACAGGGGATATATCCCCCATTGCCTGGAGCCAATAAAATTTTTTTCAACCGCTTACGAAACATAGCCGTAAATTGACACGAAATTTGGCCTAAAAATTAAAAAATTTTTTCCGGAGGCTGCTCGCCTCCGATACCAACGGGCTGAGTTACTTTCGCTTCGCTGTTTCATATCGCTATACTGTTGTTACATGTTCATTTTTTTCTGGGGGCTGCCGCCCCCAGATCCCCGCTACTTTGTGGCTTAATTATCTTGCGTTTGTTAACGCGAATTCAGGTATTACAATTGCTAAAAAGTGCACTTTAACTCATTACAAAAAATCATTCACCCAAATTTTTTTCTGGGTACGCCATTGTTTTTTCATTGTTTTATATATATATATATATATATATATATATATATATATATATATATATATATATATATATATATATATATATATATATATATATATATATATATATATATATATATATATATATATATATATATATATATATACCCTTTCATCGAAAACAGCATGGCCGACGGTCGGCTCATATAGGTATCAATTTTGACCTACCTCCGGCTCCGGCAAGTTATTTTACCTCCGGCTCCGGCCGGAGCAAAAATCCTGCCTCCGTCCGTTCGCTAATATATAGACTTGTCTTATAAATAAATATATTATCATATTAAATGCGCATAGTCCATTTTCAACAATCCTTTTTCATCACAAAAGCAAATCTATGTATATATCCTGTAATGTCATGTCTTCTAGACTGCCGAACTGTTGTGACTTGAGGGAAACAGACTGGGCTGAGCATTGGCAATCTACGGATCGTGGGAATGTTGAATGCCAAGGGAGTTCAGCTGTAGATCCCAGAGAGCGTTGCAGCGAGCGGGCTGCCCTGCTGGTGTTGAAGCATGTGCTGCCGTGTCTGGAAAATGCCCTAAGACAACAGGAACAACTGCTGGGCTTGTTTGAAGAGTTCAGAGGTTAGATACTGTGGTTGGGATTACAAGGAGCGTGTAATTTGAAATCAGTCCAAGTTGAACACGTGATCGCTTCAAATACATATATAATTTTTTTTATTACGATGTTCTATTTCATTCGGAAATATTTTTTTAGACCGAGTTGAAAATTAAAACACCTGTATATAAGTTTTTGTCAAAAATCACTTATTTATTATTTGAGAAAAGCTTGCGATTAAATGCGACGGATTGCAATAATTGCCGAGTTTTAAAGCCATATTTTGTTTAAGCACTTTAATTTATTATTTATTCTAGTTTTTGTGACTGTTGAATGCAGTGATGTTAGCAGAACAGTCATAACTTATTGCGAAAATTGTAAAAAATATCATGTTTTTGCGGAGAATATTAAGTCTGGCTTCATTTTTTGGTTTTAGTTTTATTTTTTTATTATTGCAGGCGACATTGGCTCGGTGCTGTGGCGTTTCTCCCCCGGCGTGCGTGAGCTGTGTGACGTTTGCTCTGGCTGCATTTTCAATCTGCACCTGTTTTGTGCACGCTGTGGATTTGAAGTCTGCGATACATGTGTGCTGGACTGCTTACAGGATCCTAGTCACAGTATATATATATACGGTTATATAGTTTCTTATATAGACGTACGCATGTAGTTGGGGGGGGAGAGAAATCTCAGGGGATGGACGGAGGCGTACTGCCGCCGGAGGAAATTAAGGGGGGGAATGAAGACAAAGAGAAGAAAAAAGTTAGGCTAAGGGCCCTCCTACTGTTCTTTAGTAGATTTTAGCCTAAAATTGGTATATTTTTGATAAATTTTAGGCAATCCTGGTTAAAAGCGTCAAAATTGGTACTATTTAGCTAAATAAAGGTCAAAATTGCTTCTGCATTTGCGGAACGCGGAGGTTCGAATAATTGTGAAAGGATGATACGGATGTGAAGTATGTATATATAGGCTTTTGTTACAGAATATTTAATTTAAATTTAAAAGCTTGTTCATTTTTTTGTAGTACTGTTTATTATAGATAGAATATTTAATGTCAAGTGCCAATTATCTGTGTTGATCATAGCTAGCAAATATTTATAGTCAACAATTATATTGCGGCTGTTTATAGAGGTTTATAGTGGTGTGGGAAAAAAACCCTACGCGTTTTGCGGGGAAAAACCCCTAGTACTTCCTGGCCGAACCTGACGACATAGGACCTTTTTGAGTATTTAGGTGGAAAGCGCATCCCAAACTGACTTACCACACCAATTTTTGTACAGTTCTGAGGCCTGTAGCATTTTTTATGAAATTTCAAAATTTTGCATGTTGAAAAATTCCAAAGTGACAAAATTTTTCAAATTTTTGACTTGTCATAATTTTTCACAAAAATACTTTTGGCCAACGTCGTTTGCATTTTTCAAGAGAGTTACCTTTCCTCTATACTTCTGAGGCTCAAAAACAGTGAAAAACGTTGTGGTTTACTTGTGACAGTTCAAAGTTTGTGCGGGAAAAAACCCTATTGCGGGGAAAAAAAACCCTATTTTGTTTGGCGACAATTTTTTGCTAAACTCACCCGTTGTTGCTACAAAAGTGGATTCATCTGGGCTAACAACATGCGTAGGCTTCATTAAAACCGTTTAGTTGGCCGAAAAACGTCGCTTTTTGTCGTTTTGGCCCATACCCCGACACCCCTTACGAAACCTGTTTTGGTGATGTTTCACCAAAATTTGCCATTTTTTGGAATTTTTAGGCGTTAGCTGCTGCTTATCACTTAAATCCAAGAATGGTAGACGCGGGCGGTGTTCGTCTACCGTTTCTAACGTAATAAGCGCAAAAATCTGTTTTTAATGCTTTTAAATAGTGAAAAAATGCATGTTTGGGCAGAAGTCCTTCCTGCCAAAAGGGGTCGATTTTTGAAGAATTATTGTGAGTCACATAAGTGTCGGAGAAACGGTTTTTTTAGTCCATACTGTAGCCTAAGAGTTGTAGAACACGATGAAATTGAGTTTATACTCACTGCTAATAGAACAACCGGAAAAAGTGATAGGGTTTTTTTCCCCGCATAGGGTTTTTTTCCCCGGAGGTTTCGAGACTCATTACTCAGAAACGTGAGTAGTTAGAATTCATTGTATTAGTGCAACAGTTAGGCGAAAGCTGGCCGTTATAACAGCCGCGAGCATTAATAGATCCGACTTATGTGGAGCACAGGACGACCCAAAAAGTTGAAAATAGGGGTTTTTTCCCCGCACCACTATATACTTCGATGTGAAAAGTTTATGAACGCCTGACGACCATGTTAACTTTCTGTCAACTTGTAGCCCAAAAAGTTGACTTTGAACTGAACCTCAATTAATGCTGTTTTTTCAAGCTGCATGCCAAAGATGGCCCTACTGCTCTGGGTTTCCGTTCGGTCGGCACAAAGTCAACATGCTGGACTTGGCTAAAGTTATTCCGGACAGCGCACAAGGAGGAATGTTGTCAAGTGAGTGAGAAAAATGAAGTTGCTGTTACAAGTGTTTTTTGTGAAATCTGTTCCTATGGGCCTATAATTCCTTTACCGAATTAAATGGACTGGACTTACTTTAGTCCGAGGTTTAGGAATGGTAAATAGTCTTAAACGGACTAAAGGAGTTAAAAAATAAATCAATGGTTAAATTTTAATCTGACCCCACTCCAAAGCTACTACTGGACTAAGTGGATTTCACATGCACGCTTAACATTAGCGCGTATAGTTAAGCCCGTTTAGGCCGATTAAAATGTAGTGCGCTAAAAGTTAAGTCCGTTTAATCCTGAGGTTTTGGAATGGCATTTTTAAACCGTTTAGTCCGATTAAAATTAACCCTTTAATCCGGTAAAGCAACGGGCCCTATGCGGCTGGCTGCTTCTTGTTAGGCCTCCAGTGCAGAATTCAGTTTGTAGATGTCTCCTGGCATCACGTAATCGCGATCTGCAAAATGACGATTTTATATAATTATAATAATATATATATATATATAAGACGGAATACTTTTACGAGAATGGATTATTTTTTAAAAGGCAATAATTTTGCTAGAGGTACAGAATATTTATTAATTTTGCTAGATTAGCAGGGCAATAATAGCCGTAACAGGTTAAGACTTTTTAAAAAAATCAACTATGTGCTGCGTACGTCGTAGCCAAACTTACAATTCAGCCAAAGTTGCAATTGTTGTGACTTTGGCTGAAAAATCTCAGCCAAAGTTACAATTTGACTTTGGCTAGGCAAAGTTACAATTCTTAATCCTCATTGTTAACAGACTGTTTAACCCTGCATGAGGTCAACGTGAAAATGTCCGCCAATATTTGTTACACTTACCAGTGTTACGAAATTTCAGGGGGGGTTGGCCCGACATATTTTCAAAATTGAAAATGGATGACTTTTAACTTTTTGAAATAACTATAATACAAGTAAGGGTTGTATAGGTTGTTGCAGGTAACTATAGGTTGTTTTTGTTTGACTGTGAGGGTGTTTCACTTTAATTTTAAAAATTTAATTCAAACTTAAAACGTTTCAATATGGCTGCATAATATAATACATAATATCATATATAAGTAAACAGCCGAAAAGTTAAGAAATTATAAAATTTTTATAAAAAAATTACATTTAAAAATGCTTTTTCTCATTTTTGGAAGTTTAAGACTTTAAGCTATCTAGACGTCTGGAACTAAACCTCACTGAAATTTAGAACAATCCGGAAAAACCCCCCCCCCCCCAAGACTGAAAGTCCGTCCGTGTGCATGTATGGTTAACACTGATATCAAATATATGCCGATATTTACATATGTGCGTGCATGTGTATTGTATACGTTGACCTCATACAAGGTCAAACAGTCGGTTAACGATGAGGATTAAAAATTGTAACTTTGCTTAGCCAAAGTCACAATTGTAACCAGGGTTTTTTTTCAAAATCGGCACTGTGTAAATGCTGTGTAAATTAAGAATTTGCTGTGTAAATTAAGGGTATGTTGTGTAAATTTTTGAAAGTGTGTATTTAGGCATTTTTAGGTAAAAAAATATTTTTTGCACTTAAAACCCCGATATTTTGACTTTGCGACTTACGAAACTACGAAAATAAAAATTATGAAGAATGAGAATAGAGTGTATATACGCCTGTGCACCCTAGTGCCGCCTCCTCCCCGAAAAACGCCTTATACGCAGGATTACACACAATCTGTTTCATCAGCCAGATCCTGCACATTTTTGAATTCTGGATTTAAAACCTGCCTGCATTTTTGAAAGTACTTTGAAGTATCACATACATGTAACAGCACCAAATTTTTGGGTATTTACCCCTCCCCTGGTGGGGGAGTCCCCAACCTGAATCAACCAACCCTCCTCTCCCAAGACTGACGCAATTTTTACATTTTTTAGATAAAAGTTAGGGAAAAATAGCTTAAATTTAATAAAAAATGCCCAATTTTTAACTGCCAGTCTTGGGAGACCGCAGAAACTGGAGAAAAATTTTTTTAGTCAAAAAATAAGACTTATTTTCTTTATTCTATACACCGGTCACAGGCCGCAGTCGCCACTTGGCGATTTTTTGTAATTCTTACTACTAAAATAGGCAGTTTTATCAACTTTTGCGCGGAAATAGGGCTGTGTAAATCAGTGTGTATTTTTATTTTTTGTTGTGTAAATTAGGCAGCCAATGTGTAAATACACCCTATTTTACACAAAAAAAACATGATTGTAACTTTGGCTG